>JABEVN020003832.1:0-16754 GCA_013146195.2 Codonopsis lanceolata | reverse complement strand
CTTTCTTTTGCTGGAGATTTTTATCCTTTTGAACCAACGGGTCGCCCACGCTTCAGCGTGTCTTAGATTCATTTGCCATTTTATCATTTGCGCCCTTTTGGTATTTCATCTGGCAGAGCATTTATATAGCCTACATGTGACTTTGTCACTCTCTTTGTATCTATAAATGCATCCGCAATTGATTCGCTACATTTTGTAAATGTATGATCTTTTGAACTTCCAGCTCACGTTGCTTTGTGGGAGGGTCAAGGTGCAATAACGATGATGTGCACCACTTGATCTCTCTTCCCACTTGTTTCCCTCTTCACCTAAAGGTGGAAACTTGTCTTCATTAAAATGACAATCGGCAAAGCGTCGTAGTAAAGGCGTCACCCGTTTTTGGTTCAAGATATTTTATTATAGAATGAGATTCATACCCAACATATACTCCCAATCTCCTTTGTGGTCCCATCTTTGTGCGTTGTGGTGGAGCAGTATTGCATATACCGCACAACCAAAAACTCTTAGATGGGATATATTCGGCTCTTGCCGAATGCCATGGGGAGTATTTGTGATATGCACCCAACTTTGAGGCGAATCGGTCGCATGTTGCATGTAAGCAGCATGACCTATACAAAAGTAAGCGACTTTGTTCTCATCATTAATGGTATGGCAATGAGTTGAATCGCTTGATCAACGATTCGCCCAAACCATTTGTGTGTATGAACATGGGCTCTTGGATGTTGACATCGTCCCTATTGCCATACAATAATCATTGAATGCTTGAGATGTAAATTCCCGGCATTATCAGTCTCACTTTCTTGATCATATAATGCGGGAATTGTGCTCTCAAACGATTATTGTGCAAGGAATTTGGCAAATGCCGTATTACGAGTTGATAATAGACATATGTGCGACCATTTGCTAGAAGCATCAATCAATACCATAAAAGTATTGGAATGGTCCACTTGGTGGATGGATAGGTCCACATATATCACCCGAATCGTTCCAAAAGCGATGGTGATTCATACCAACTTTAGTTGGTGATGGTCTAATATATCAACTTTCCTTGAGAACAAGCCTCATAAAGGAGTTCATTAGATTGAAAAATCTTCTGGTTTTTCAATGGATGACCACTAGAATTCTCTATAATTCTACGCATCATTATTGATCCTGGATGCCCCAATCTATCATGCCAGGCTTTAAATGTTTCGGTAAACTTCAGGTTTACTGTAGAATATGATTCAAATATTCTTATGATTGTCTTATACAATCCAGATGATAGAGATGACAATTTTTCCAATATACACTTGCTTCGGAAGTGTTTGAGGTAATGCAAAGATATTCATCATTCCCCTTATTCATAGTCTCAATATGATATCCATTCGCATTTAATGTCTTTGAAACTTAACAAGTTTCTTTGAGACTTAGGAGAGAATAATGCATTATTTATTATGAATTTCGTGCCTCCATGCATTAGGAAAATTGTCTTGCCAAATCCTTCAATTATTTTGGCATTACTAGATATAGTGTTGACATTAGCATTGTCAATTTTGAGATAAGAAAAATATTTCTTATTTTTAAGTATGGTATGCGTAGTAGCATAATGCCTTAAGACATAAATCTCCTCCTTGGATTTTGGATTCAGACATATTTGTGATCTATTTCAATATGAGAGAAAGTAAAATAAGATGAATAAATATGATAACACATTGAATGCAAAATACATATATAAACTTTATTGTAAGCATGCTAGTATACATAGGAAAAACAGATAATGTTCCTACATAACAACATGTTACTTTTTCCACAGCTTTTATCTTAAACTCGGACCATAGTTTCATTCCTATGTTCATTTATTGTTCATGACCAATATCATCACTAATGGTATTGGTCATGTCGACGTTGGCCATATCATCGAAATCAAAATGAAGATCTTCAGGATCATTTACAAGGAAATTTGTCTCTACATTCTTTCCTTTGTGTGATCTCTCATAAAGATCAACTAGATGTTTGGCATTGTATGTGTTAATGCGGGCCAGGTGGCTGTCATGCCACACCTAAAACATGAACTCTCTTCATTGTTTGGACGCACATTTGCCTACTCGAGGAGGTGTTTCTATCATCATCTCTGTTCCACTTCAGGTGGCGAGAGGAATTTCCATTATACGGATGATGATGATGGCGACGAAAGTTATTTAGTCCGCGGCCTCTTCCTCGGCCTTGATTTCGACCACGACCCCGACCTTGTCCATGATTTCCTTGGCCCCGACCACAACTGCGACCACAACCACTACCACGCCCACGCTCTTGGCCTTCATCATACATAGTCTCATTCACTTCAAGGAATGGGGCTGAACCAGTCGGTCGAGATTCATGATTCTTCATTAGAATCTCATTATTCTTCGACTACAAGTAGGCAAGAGATCAATTCGTAGTACCTTTTAAAACCCTTCTCTCGATATTGTGAGCGAGAGCATATTCGAGGCATGAAATGTGGAGAAAGTCTTCTCCAACATATCATATTCAGTGATGGTTTCCCCACATAATTTCAACTGTGAGGCTATTCTATACATCATTGAACTATATTCATTAATGGTTTTAAAATATTGTAGGCGGATATGAATCCAATCATAGTGTGCTTTTGGGAGAATGACCGTTCTCAAATGGTCATATCTTTCGTTCAAACTCTCCCAAAAGACGAGTGGATCATTAACCGTGAGGTACTCCATCTTTAGGTCTTCGTGGACGTGGTGTCGTAGGAAAATCATGGCTTGAGCCCGTTGTTGATTACTTATCCATTCACTATTACTTTGTTGGATAGTATTTTCGAGGCTTCTGGCGGCCAGGTGGGTATATATATTAATAAAATGATGACATGGAAATTTTATTCATACGATAATCAATCAGTACATGTTAAAATGTATGTTGAAAGCTATTGTAACTGCTAACAGGACATACATGATACAAAGAAGGATAATAAAAATCTGAAAATCGTTTGGAGGGAATTCAGCAACAAAAACCATTGCAGTGCATACAATAACAAGTATGATAATAATCATCAACATTGGAGGAAACATTTTGTAGAAGAAGATATGATATTGAGAGCTTGTAAGGTGATAGTAAAAATGTGAGTAATCTATTAAGATGTTGCCGTATATATGGAGGAAAAAATGACCGTTTATGACCGTTAACTAGCCGTTTATTACTGTTGGAGGAGATAAAAAATCGGTAACTATATAGCCGTTATATAGCCGTTATATGATAGGGGTAAAAATGTAAAAATTCTGATTTAATTGAATTGCATTTATATTATGAATAAATATAAAACTTATTAGGAGTAATAAATAAAATAACTCCGCATTAATATTTGTCAGTCAACTTTATACAGCTATTATATAGCATACATATATATTCACGCCACGCTACTCGGCAAGCCTTTCTGTGGGTGTTTGTAAGTCAGTAATAAATATATATGTATATAAAGTTATTCATATATATAGAATTGAAATATATGTATATATATAAATATTCAGTTTATAGCTTGGGGTTATTTCCGCACAAGCATCAACGAACATATATATTATGCGTTAAATAATAAATTATTATTTCGTCATCTCACCATGTATTATCGACGGTGGCTCAGCCAACCTTTTCTTAATAATGGTGATATACGATATATATTGAAGTAAAACAGAGACATAAAATAAATAATATATCGGTAGAAAATTTTACCGATTGAAATTGTTAACAGTAGAACAATCGTGCTGATAACGTGTTATAAAGTAACCACAAAATATAACAAAGAGTGTATGAGAGATAAAGAGAGAGAGAGAGAATATTATTCAGAGTGAATCGCAGTGTACCCAATAGCCTTACATTGCTCGGTATTTATAGCCGAGCAATGAACAAAGGTCTGCCAATTCGTTGGCCAAGGTTGACAAATCATGCCAACCTACTAACCTACCTATGCCTACTAACCTATCCTACCTATGTTCATTATTACATAACAAGTTTGTATTGTTTTATTCATTTTATAAAACTTTATTAAACATCTTGTATGTTTATACTCTAGTTTGTATTGTTTTATTCATTTTATAATTGTGTTAGTCCTGTATGTTTTATTCATTTGCTTTAGTTTAATGTCCAAACCTTCATTTGAGCACTAATGATGTTGTTCTATGGTGTATGATTTTCCCAACGTTATGAATTTTCAATGTTATAATTGTTAAAATATCAACTATTATAATAACTACCATTTTCTTTATCTTCTAACAATCATGTTTTCATTAATATTCTAATTTAGTTTGATTGACCAACTTAATCTATAAGTATCATATAGTTCTTCCTCTAGTTTTCTTACATGCCCAAAACAATTTACTTAAATCATTATATAAATTGATCGGCTATAAATTATTTAACTTATAATTTTAAAGTATATATTTTAGTTATATTGATTTTGTTAATCTTGTAAGTTTTTAAGAAAGTTTATATTGCTTAATTTACTTTGATTTGATCAAAGTTAGGTAATTTTATAATGCTTGTTTATGTTTGATACAATTTGATTAGCAAGTTTGTTTAAATATAAATGGCTACAATTTAAGCAAATAAAATAATGCCAAGGAATGTTGAACTTTTATTAATTATTATTATTATAAATCCAACATATTAAATGAAACAAAATTATTCATTTTCTTGTTTTACAAAAAACTTGATTCTCTTGTCACTTGCTGTGGTGGAGAACTCATCTAGGAGAGATCTTTTCAGACTTGAATCTTGGTCCTCGCTGTAAGTTTCTTCTATTTTATCCTTTTTGTCTTTCAGTGGGGTAGTAACCTCATCCTCGGATGAATTGACCTACAAAAGAAAATTAATCAACAACTCAATTTAAAGAGTTTAATTAATTGTAAAAAAATTACTTACATCAACAACGCTTGTATTAACACTTTCCTTCAAATTTGAAAATAGGTCTGAATCTTCAGCATCATGTTGAACATTATGGTACTTGTTCAATAATTCTTGGTCTGTAGTTAGCTTAACAACGGTAAAAAGGTTATCTGAATTTCCATACTGTCCAGATGGTCCTTGACAAATACGAATTTTGAAAAGCACTTGCATGTCTATCAAATTTTGAATTTCCTTTGGAAGCGTCTGTAAGAATATATTTATTAATTGTTAGTTTTTAATTATCATAAATTTAATATTTAACTTTAAAATTAATTCAGATTTTTTATTATTTACCTGCTCAACACTTTTCATTTTCAAAAAGTTTGTAGATTTGCCAATTAGCTGAGTGGCTTCTTTATCCCAGATTAAGAACTGTGCATTTCCCGTTCCATCAACCACACGAACATGTAACTTGTATCTGAAAAACAAAAAAGTATTAATATAATTTCTGAAAGGTTAATTTACGTATTTGATGTAAAAGTTTTTTACGTACCTTATATTACCATTACTTCCTAAGACTCCACATCTTTCGCAATAGAAAGAATCTGCAACTGGCATCATTTTCCTTGGACATTTTTTGCAAGAAACATACCACCAATCTACATTCGACTCCACTTCTACTATTTTTCCCAACACCCAATACCTTCCATCCTAATCAAACAATTATATGTTAGAACTTATGTTACATTTATTACCCTTGGAAAATAGTTTAGTATGTCATATTACTTCTTCAATCTCATGAATTTGGTCAATCGTACGAATCATGTGTTTTGAGGTTTCCAAATCATCTTCGATTGTTGTAGATGGGGTTAAAGAAATGTTGCTTATTGGAGTAATTGATTTTCCCTCGCAAACCAAACTGTTAAGAAGACATAACAGAAATTGTTAGTTATTTTGTATAAATTATAATAAGATACTATAATTAGATATTATATTAATGTGTATACATGTTTTTAAAATCATTTATCTCCATTATATCTTCATTTATAATAACTTTCGAAACATGAAATGTACTTGATAATCGAGCCTCTCCCATAAAAATTTTTACCCGGAACATTTGGAGTATTAAAATAATCGTTGGATCAGTATTTGCTTCCAAAAAATTTGTAAGTTGATCAACTAAATCCCCCCCCCCCACAAAGTACATGATATCGACATGCCTCTACCAAAAATAGTGCAAGAAATTAGATTTGGATTTCATTAATATTTATATGAGAATAATATATCTGTAAAATATTTAATATATATCCTTACTCCACATCTTCAAGAACTATGTCTAGCATTTTTGTTGTTCTTCCTTGAATTTATTTAACTTGTGAATATTTGGAAGCCAATTTGCCAACTACATATGCAATTATAAAAAAAAAACACAAAATATGGATACAAATGTTTGTAAAACAGATTATGTTGTGTGGTAGTGCATGGTGTGTGTGTATATTTAACAATAACTGTTCTTACCGAATATGGCGTTCTCATCTTTAACATCCAATTTCGAGATTTCTTTAAATGTTTTAAATTCAAAAACATTCCTTGGAAATGTTTTTTCGAATATTTCTGTTACTTGTGTTTTATGCATAAAAATAATTTTGTATTTTGACATGGTTGAACTTATTTTCCATGAATTTGCAGCAACAATAAAGTTTTTAATTGCATACAAACGAAATAGCTTAAAATTTGACTCATATTTTTCAATCTGCGGGCCTTTGATTGTTGCAACAATTCGTGAGCCCTGAAAAAAAAGAAAATAATATTAGATGAAATAGTGAATCAATGCACACTAATTTTGATATATTAATATCACACAAATACCTTTTCGTCATGGAACACACATTCAACGCTATACGGACTTTTGTTATCTTTATAACTATGACGTTTGAACATTCTGCAAAGCCTCAACTTCATTGCCCATTCAATCTTGTTGGGACCAATATCAGTAATCAAACAAAAAAGAGGAGGCATTTTCTAGTATAATTTCTTTGCAGTAATGAAATAAAAAAGTGCAGTAATATTCTGAGATGGAGCCACTTATATATATATATATATATATACATATACATATATATATATATATATATATATATATATATATATATATATATATATATATATATATATATATATATATATATATATATATATATATATATATATATATATATATATATATATATATATATATATATATATATATATATATATATATATATATATATATATATATATATATATATATATATGTGTGTGTGTGTGTGTGTGTGTGTGTGTGTGTGTGTGAGTTTTGCATTGAATATTCAAGTGACTCTCCATCTTCCCAAGTTGTTCATATGCCAAAACTCTTCATATGCAAAAGCTATTCAGATTCAGCTAATTTTCTCATATAATACAATAATGAAGCCAAATAGTTAGTCAAGTTTCATATCCAATTAATTAGTGAAATAATTTTTTTTTGTGAACACTAAAATAAGGCTGGCCCATATATATCAAGAGATTTTGCAAACAATTGGTCCAGATTCAGGAAGGCAAATAGGCAAAATAAATTTTTTTTTTGTGAATACTAAAATAAGGCTTGGCCCGTATCAAGAGATTTTGCAAATAATTGGTCCAGATTCATGAAGGCAAATAGGCAAAATAAATTTTTTTTTTTTGTGAATACTAAAATAAGGTTGGTCCGTATGAAGACATTTTGCAAACAATTGGTCCAGATTCAGTCCAAATTCACGAAGGCAAATAGTTAGACAACATTCTTTTCCAATTAATTAATGAAATAATTTATTTTTTTCAAAACAGAATTGAATTTAATATTGATTATATTTGTTTCCAAATTTAGAAAGGTCATTTTGGTAGGATATTTCCAAAATATGCTCCTCTCTTATTATATATTTATAGATATTTGGGAAAAATGGTATTTTAGCAGACTTACTATATGCCAGTGACACAATTAACCACATAATTTGTATAAGACAAATTTAACTAATGTACTAAAATTTGAAACTAAATGAATGAAACATACAAACAATTCATACAAAATGTAACAAAAATCGTTAAGGTGTCGTCTAACTTTGTTAATAACCAGTGTTCTAAAACTCCCCGCCTAGCTCCGCTTAAGCCCCGCCTAGGCGCTAGGCCTCTCTCTACCGCCGCGACTTTCTTAGTCACCGCCTAATTGACCAAGTCGGCGTCTACGCCAAACCTCGTCAACATTAATTTATTTTTGTAGCTTTGATTTTGTGGCATACGGTGACCGGAGAAAGAAGGGGGGCGAACTGGAGAAGGAAGGGGAATTGGTAATGGTGATGCAGAGAGAGAGGTAATGGGGGGCGAACTTGAGTAATATCTTTTTTTGTTTTTAGCTCTAAACTTGGTTGGCTTATTACTTTGGGGTTGTTGAGAATTAGGAATGGTAGGTCTGTATATTTTTGTTCATTTTACAAATATATACAAATGTTTGATAAAATGACAAACATAAAAAAAAATTAAATTTGTATTCAATGTGTTTAATCTTTGATGTAAATTATCAAAAAAAATGGTAATTATGTCTTAATTCTAGGCCTCGCCTAGGCCCCGATTACGCCCCGACTAGTCCCCTAGGCGCTAGTGTGCCGCCTAGCGGCCGCCTAACGATTTTTAGAACCTTGTTAATAACTCGCTGGTGTGGCTATCAAGGGTTGGATTCGTTGGCGACTAGATATCTATCTTGAACCCTTTGTGCGTTTTTAACATTTTAGGACATATATAACGGATTTTGGAGGGAAAATTTTGTCATTGTAAACCAGAAAGAAGGACGGCTAGAATCCAGGGTTTGTTCGCGTGAGGTTTGTCGGATGCTTTGTTGGAGGGTGTGTTCGAGGGTTTGTTCTTCTTGGGTTTGTGGAAAGCATCGATTTTGAAGAAGCTCGAATCTAGCAAAAAGCCAAGGTGTGGTGTGTCTACTTCGGTTCGTTGTTCAGCAAAAAAAACAGGTATGATTATATTATTTTGCTAAATTTGTACACTTTCTGTTGAAAATTGTCTGTGTATATATGTTATGTGGTCCACTAAGCAGTCTTGTGTTCCCCATTTGGAAATAAAATGTGTTGAATTCTTAATAGGAACATTAACTGGAAACAAAACTTTTATTCATTGTTGAGAGAAAATCTCGAGAGTATACAAGAGGAAGATTACAGAATATGAAGGGAGCCTATCTATTTTATACGGCTAACAATCAAGAAGGAATAAAAGAAGAGAGCATCCTAACAACTAACAGAAACAAGAAAGAATAATAGGCTTTCTGGAATAACTGCCAGTAAACAAACTAACTTATCCAACTTGACACTCGACACCCCTGTAGTTACAGAAAACCAGGAATTAGCTTAAAGGCCCTTGAACTTGACTATTCTCCTTAGCTTTAACATCCCCCCTCAAGCTGAAAGTGGAGAATAAATTTTTAACTTTCAGATTGGCAAGAAGATCAGAGAAGTGACCTTACTCCCGGATAAGAGATTGAATTTGAATTCAGGAACATAAAAGACATTATGTAAGATAATGTCATTAGGGAGTTTAACAGATCCTTTGCAAGTGATTTTAGAACACTTTCCATTGGGAAGCTGAATAGAAGATTGAATTGCTACTGGATTAAGAAGAGTGTTCAGAGAATTGGTTATGTGATGGGAAGCACCAGTATCTATAATCCAGTCATTATCATAGGTTTTATAGTTAGCCAAACAAGAAGAAATTCCAGATTTATATATTGTAGAAAGATTATCTGCCATGTGGACATCATTGTTGTCAAGGGGGGAATTAGTTTCAATGCAGCCTGCTTTGGGAGTAATCATAGAAAGAATTTGAGCAACTTGTTCATTAGTGAACTGACCACTGTTGTTGGTGAAGTTGTCTCTTGAAGGTAAACAATTTCCAGTAGCTGCAGACTTTGCTTTACCTTTGTTCTTTGGCATCCGAGAAAGATCAGGTTTGTTGCCATATTGTGGATGCCATTCTGGATAGCCATTGAGGAAGAAACACTTCTCTTTAGGATGAGAGTCTCCATGGCAGAAGTCACAAAAGAACTTGCCTCTGGGAACATTACCACTGCCAATATTCTGAACGTTCTTTCCAGATCTGTTGAATCTGTTTCCACCATTGTAATTGTTGTTCCCATTTTTGCCAAGCAAGGCTGTAGAAAGATTAGGTTGACTGGGAGAGGTGCCACACTGTCTTTGGCCCTCTTCTTGAATGAGCATGGACACAGTTTTGGATAAGGAAGGAAGAGGAACCATTCTTAAAATTTGACCTCTTGCATCAGTGTAAGAGTCAGACAATCCCATAAGAAATTGGGTAATCTTGTATGCATGGTCATATTCCTCACGAAGTTTGGAGGCTCCACAAACACAATCACATATACAATTAGGGAGAGGAAGGAGATTCTGTAACTCATCCCATAGACCACGAAACTTAGTGAAATAGGCATTGACAGATAAAGTTTCTTGTGTACACAAGGCAATGGTTTTCCTAATTTGATAGAGTTTTGGTATGTCATTTTGAGAATACCTAGTGATCAAATCTTCCCACATTTCATAAGAGGTAGGAAAATAAACTATGCTTTGTCGAATTTCGAGTAATGCGAGTTAAGAATCCAAGAAATTACCATAGAATTGCATCTGTCCCATGCATTGGCATATTTGGATTCAGCTTCAGGTTTCTTGAAAGATCCATTAATCATGCCAAGTTTGTTCTTGGCTGAAAGGGCAATGGTGATTGCAAGCTTCCATTGAGTGAAGTTACAATCAGTGAGTGGATCAGAGACAAGATTCATCCCTGGATGATCATGGGGATGAAGGAAGAGGGGATGGCCAGAGGGTAACTGGAAAGTGGAATCCGTGAAATCATAAAATTCAGAGGTGGAAGAAGAAATTTGAGTGGTGTCTTTGGTAGATTTTGTGGGGGATGTCTGAGACATGATAAAGGGGGGATGACAGAGAAGAGAAATACTTACAGATACGGAAATCCAAAGAATTAGTGAGAGGGCAGATGCAGAGATGATTCAGATAGATGAAGAGCCAGGAATATTGGCTCTGATACCATGTTGAATTCTTAATAGGAACATTAACTGGAAACAAAACTTTTATTCATTGTTGAGAGAAAATCTCGAGAGTATACAAGAGGAAGATTACAGAATATGAAGGGAGCCTATCTATTTTATACGGCTAACAATCAAGAAGGAATAAAAGAAGAGAGCATCCTAACAACTAACAGAAACAAGAAAGAATAATAGGCTTTCTGGAATAACTGCCAGTAAACAAACTAACTTATCCAACTTGACACTCGACACCCCTGTAGTTACAGAAAACCAGGAATTAGCTTAAAGGCCCTTGAACTTGACTATTCTCCTTAGCTTTAACATCCCCCCTCAAGCTGAAAGTGGAGAATAAATTTTTAACTTTCAGATTGGCAAGAAGATCAGAGAAGTGACCTTACTCCCGGATAAGAGATTGAATTTGAATTCAGGAACATAAAAGACATTATGTAAGATAATGTCATTAGGGAGTTTAACAGATCCTTTGCAAGTGATTTTAGAACACTTTCCATTGGGAAGCTGAATAGAAGATTGAATTGCTACTGGATTAAGAAGAGTGTTCAGAGAATTGGTTATGTGATGGGAAGCACCAGTATCTATAATCCAGTCATTATCATAGGTTTTATAGTTAGCCAAACAAGAAGAAATTCCAGATTTATATATTGTAGAAAGATTATCTGCCATGTGGACATCATTGTTGTCAAGGGGGGAATTAGTTTCAATGCAGCCTGCTTTGGGAGTAATCATAGAAAGAATTTGAGCAACTTGTTCATTAGTGAACTGACCACTGTTGTTGGTGAAGTTGTCTCTTGAAGGTAAACAATTTCCAGTAGCTGCAGACTTTGCTTTACCTTTGTTCTTTGGCATCCGAGAAAGATCAGGTTTGTTGCCATATTGTGGATGCCATTCTGGATAGCCATTGAGGAAGAAACACTTCTCTTTAGGATGAGAGTCTCCATGGCAGAAGTCACAAAAGAACTTGCCTCTGGGAACATTACCACTGCCAATATTCTGAACGTTCTTTCCAGATCTGTTGAATCTGTTTCCACCATTGTAATTGTTGTTCCCATTTTTGCCAAGCAAGGCTGTAGAAAGATTAGGTTGACTGGGAGAGGTGCCACACTGTCTTTGGCCCTCTTCTTGAATGAGCATGGACACAGTTTTGGATAAGGAAGGAAGAGGAACCATTCTTAAAATTTGACCTCTTGCATCAGTGTAAGAGTCAGACAATCCCATAAGAAATTGGGTAATCTTGTATGCATGGTCATATTCCTCACGAAGTTTGGAGGCTCCACAAACACAATCACATATACAATTAGGGAGAGGAAGGAGATTCTGTAACTCATCCCATAGACCACGAAACTTAGTGAAATAGGCATTGACAGATAAAGTTTCTTGTGTACACAAGGCAATGGTTTTCCTAATTTGATAGAGTTTTGGTATGTCATTTTGAGAATACCTAGTGATCAAATCTTCCCACATTTCATAAGAGGTAGGAAAATAAACTATGCTTTGTCGAATTTCAGGAGTAACTGAGTTAAGAATCCAAGAAATTACCATAGAATTGCATCTGTCCCATGCATTGGCATATTTGGATTCAGCTTCAGGTTTCTTGAAAGATCCATTAATCATGCCAAGTTTGTTCTTGGCTGAAAGGGCAATGGTGATTGCAAGCTTCCATTGAGTGAAGTTACAATCAGTGAGTGGATCAGAGACAAGATTCATCCCTGGATGATCATGGGGATGAAGGAAGAGGGGATGGCCAGAGGGTAACTGGAAAGTGGAATCCGTGAAATCATAAAATTCAGAGGTGGAAGAAGAAATTTGAGTGGTGTCTTTGGTAGATTTTGTGGGGGATGTCTGAGACATGATAAAGGGGGGATGACAGAGAAGAGAAATACTTACAGATACGGAAATCCAAAGAATTAGTGAGAGGGCAGATGCAGAGATGATTCAGATAGATGAAGAGCCAGGAATATTGGCTCTGATACCATGTTGAATTCTTAATAGGAACATTAACTGGAAACAAAACTTTTATTCATTGTTGAGAGAAAATCTCGAGAGTATACAAGAGGAAGATTACAGAATATGAAGGGAGCCTATCTATTTTATACGGCTAACAATCAAGAAGGAATAAAAGAAGAGAGCATCCTAATAACTAACAGAAACAAGAAAGAATAATAGGCTTTCTGGAATAACTGCCAGTAAACAAACTGACTTATCCAACTTGACACTCGACACCCCTGTAGTTACAGAAAACCAGGAATTAGCTTAAAGGCCCTTGAACTTGACTATTCTCCTTAGCTTTAACAAAATGACTAGGGCTTTGTCTACATAATTGATTTAAAATTTAGGGCTTTATGACCCTTTTGATTTCTACATATAATTAATGTTTAATATTGTTGATTTGGTATAAAAAAATTATCAATTTATCATGGTGAACTGTGCTAAGTTCGTAACCCCACCTCTGTTTATTGTTTATTGCATATATGTCCTTTTTTTCTTGAATTTTCTGAACAAAATGGTCCCCCCCCTATTTATTAACTCATAGTTTTGGATTGTTGCTGTTACAATTAGATAAAAAAAAATTTATTTTGGCTTTTTATTTTCGATTTTGCAGAATGGCTGGTAGTTTTGGATTGTGCATCAACTATGGTGGGGTTATTAGGACCAGTCCATTAAGGTTCTATGATATGGGTTATGTGGGAAGGTTTATTGATATACCTTGTGAGAATTTTAACTTTGCTGCATTGCAAAAAATGATAAAGTCAAAAACCATAAATTCAATTGATAAAATACACTACCAAATGTCATATGAAAGCATGGAAGATGGGCTTAGGTTTGTATGGTGTGATGACCAGGTAAAGGATTTAGTTGAGGTTGGTAGAGGTAGCAAACAACTAATAAATATATATGTTGAGCATGATAATACTAAGGATGTAGATACTGATGTTGAACAAGACAATGCAGCAAACAATGATAGTGATGATGAGGAAGATCCTGATTATATTTTGAGTGACAATGAATCAGATGACATGGCTAGTTTAGATCACATTAGTGAAGATGATGATGAAGTCAATTTTTTCAGGGAGAAAAGGATTGAAAAAAAGAGGAAAAATGATCTTACTCATTCAATTGTTGACCCACCAAATCATGCTCCACCAATTGTTGAATCAGCAAATGATGCACCACCAATTGTTGACCCACCAGGTCATGCACCACCAAATGTTGAACCAATAATTAGGTTAACTTACTCCACACATTACTCATCCTATGCCAACAATAATCAATGATGATTTTATGGAGCAGATTAGGAATTTTGGTGGTGAGGTGGATAAAAGTGGGTCAATAATGAGTATGTGGACTCAAGTGATTATTATTCTCCCCACTTTGATAGTGACAATGATATGGAAAATCTGAAGGATAACTTGACCCACTATCCAGTCTTTGACCCTACAACCAAATGGGACCACATGTCCCCTGTAAATGGGATGAGGTTTGCTAACATTGGCCAATTAAAACATTGTGTCACATGTTATACAACAAACAATGGATATGATTTAAAATTTGTCAAACTTCGTAAAGAAGTCGCTTTAGTTGCATGTAGACACCCTCAATGTCAGTGGAGGTTGTATGCTAGTATGATGCAAAAGGAAGAATCAATTCAAGTTAAATCTTTGAGAGATACACATAAGTGTGTGAGAAAGTTCAAGGTGAAAATTTGTGGGCCAGCCTGGGTAGCTAAGATGTGTGCTAATGAAATAAGGAATAATCCTAGGTTGAAACTGATTGATATGAAAGCTTACATTCTGAAAGTGTATAAGGTGGAATTGACTATCCGACAATGTCGTAGGGCTAAATGGATTGCATTGAATGAGGTGAAGGAAGCTTTGAAAGAACATTATAGTAAGCTGTTTGATTATGAATATGAACTGAAAAGAAGTAACCCTGGGAGCACAGTTGTTTTGGAAACTAAAAGGTCTTTGTCTACAAATGAATTGATTTTTGATAGGTTTTATGTGTGTTTTGATGCATTGAAAAATGGATGGGCCAGTGGTTGTAGGCCTGTGATTGGCCTTGATGGTTGTTTTCTAAAAGGATTTTGCAAAGGGTAGTTACTGTGGTGGATGGGAACAATAATTTCTTTCCTATAGCATGGGCAGTTGTGAAAGTAGAAAGTATCAGTACATGGACTTGGTTCCTTCAACTACTCAGCAATGATATACAATCCAACAATGGTAATGGTTTGACTTTGATAACAGATCAACAAAAGGTATGACTTTATTTATGTTGACTTTGTTTTAGTACTCAGGTATGACTTTATTTATGTTATATGTTTTCCCAGGGACTTTTAAATGATGAAGACTGTATTCTCAAGGTAGGTGAGAAACTCGTGCTTTACATGTGTATGCCAAATCTCGAAAACACTACCGGCTTGTACCTAAGGAATCTATTTTTGGAAAGCAAAAAAATGGACAATAGTGGAGCTTGGGAACTACATGGCTGACTGGCTGAGATGAAAAACATAAGTACTGCAGCTTATGAGCACCTCATGACAAAAGAGCCAAGTAAGTGGTGTAGAGCATACTTCTCAAATCATAATTGTTGTGACAGTGTAGAGAACAATTTGACTGAGTCCTTTAATTCTTACATATTAGAAAGTAGGAGTAAGCCAATAATTAGTATGTTGGAAGACATTAGGGCGGCTATGATGGGTAGGTTGGTTGACAAAGTCAAACTATTTATGACTCTTTATGATAATATTTGTCCTAGAATAATGAAGAAGTTGGAGGTTTTGAAAGATAGATACATGGATTGGAGTATTGACCAAAATGGTCAACACCAATTTGAGGTAAAGAAAGGAGCAGATGGATATTCAGTTGACTTGAAGGAGAGGGTATGCAGCTGTAGACTTTAGCGCTTATCGTGATTCTTTGAGTCATGCAATATGTGCAGTTTATTTCATTGGGGATGACCCAGATAACTACATTAGTCAATGGTTTTGGAATAAGCATACTAAGAAGGCTTATGACTTTACTTTGAAAACTTTGAAACCTTTGAATGGAGTTAATCAATGGGTGAAGTTTGCAAATGAGAAATTGTTGCCTCCAATTGTGAAAAGAATGCCAGGGAGACCAAAGTACAATAGAAGAAGGGAAGGCATGGAAAAACCTCCTCCCAAGAACCCCAATGAAATCTCAAAGAAGGGAAGAAAGATGAGATGTACTAATTGCAATGGTGATGATCACAATGCAAGAACTTGCAAAAATCCTAGAGTGGAAGATGATGAAGCGCTTCAATTGAGAAGAAAAAGGCAAAGGAAGAAAAGGTAAGTAGTATCTTTAATTGGTTCCTTTAATATATTTAATAACAATATATTTGCTTAACAATTTGTTTGTTTGTTTTTTTAAGATTGAATATTGAAGTGAATCCTGAAATCAATGATGAAGTCCCTGATGAATATGTTGACATGAATCCTGAAGTCCGTAATGAATCAACCAGAAAACAATAAAAAACATGGCCTGGAAGGTCTCTGAAACTGTTACCAAGGAGGAATGTTCCAGCAGGGTTTGACACTTACATCAATCAGAATACTAGAGCTGTATTCATTGTGGTAACACATTTCAATTTTTGTTTAATAGACTTTATATTTTTGTTTATTGTTTACTCATGATTTTTGTATATTTTTCTAGAGCTCTGGTAGATCAATTCCTTTGTCAACAACACCAAGAGTAGGATTAAATTCAAGAGCAGCCACTGAAGTTAACTCAAGTGTAGC
>JABEVN020003831.1:0-16745 GCA_013146195.2 Codonopsis lanceolata | reverse complement strand
TACACCGTTGACTATCACTATCTGATCATGAGAGGTAATATAAACAAGATTCTCCCTATGATAATTATCAAGTGGGTAATATAAACAAGACTTTCCCTTGATAATTGTACTAGATATTGCAGTAACAAAGAGATGGATCGAGCGAGATAGTGATTGAGGATAAGAGTTTACCATGGCGCCGATAGTGTGAGAGGGATATGATGTGTAGCAGGTGAAGTGTGAGAGCAGCGCTTGATGTGAGAGCTTTGCGTGAAATTGTTTGCTTAAGGCTTAGAGTTTTTATTTTTAAGTTTTAAGACTTCAAACTAAGAACAATCTTAACCATTTTAAAAATGGTTTCCTACTTTCCTTCCTTTTTCTTTGTTTATTAGGTTTATTGAGCTAACTTGATATCAACCCGATTTTTTTATAATAATGTTTATTTGGAAAATATTTAACCTAGTGTATACTTTGTCAAATTTCAACAAGCGTTAAAAAGTATTTTCATGCATCACGATGCATTATCTGATATTGCACCGTAGCGGTTTGAAAAAATAATATCGGGGACTAAAGCGGTTGAAAATTCGTCAAAGTGTACGAGCCTACAATTTTTTGTTTTTCTTTTCATTGTAATTGTAATACCCTCATAATTTTAGTTAAAATATTAATTTGTATTAATTAATATTTTATTATATTTGTTTTGGATTAATCTAATTATTTTAGGCCTATTTTTTGTATTGGACAATTTTGAATTAGGTCGTTGAGAGGATGAATTTTAGTGTCATTATTTTATTTGGGGCTCGACCCACAATTAAATTTCACCGCATGAATTACAAATAGTAGATATTAAAATAATATTAATATATATAATAAAAATAATAATAAAAAAAGATATTATTGGATGAGGATAATCTGTATTTTTTAAAAAAAAAACTTTAAAAGTTATACAACAAAATATAAGATAAAACAAAATGATAGAGGCTTAATTTTCTGCTCAATGAAAAATTAAAATGATTTGAATAATCTGGGGAAAGAGATTGTTAGGATTTATTACTGAAGGTTAGGTAGATGGAATTTTGAAGTGAAAAAATAGACGTAAGATGAAGGATTATATATGAAGGGTTGCATTTGTTAGATGACATGTGTTGAATTGGTTAGGTGTTGAGGTGATGAATTGATTATATATAATAGGTTAAAATTGACAACTTATATCACATGGGGCTTAGGGGCGGAGGTGAGATTTTAATGAGTTAGGTTTTATATATAGCATGTCTTTTAGTGTTTTTCAATGGGTTGAGTTTTTTTATTTCTCATTTTGGAAATAGTCATAAGAAAATAATATTGTTCCCAGATAATTTTGTTGAAGTCTTTTGAGTGAGATGTATTAAAATTTTAAATTATTTAGTCCATATGAAAATAATAGTAGGTCTGGATAATTTCTTGGTGTTTGTTTCTTTAATTTAATAATCCTATATAAATTATGTTGTAGAAAATGTTGTTTCTCAATAGTATAATATTGGAGGTTCTAATCAAAATGTGTTGCATCCTACTTTAGTTCTTCCTTTATCGGATATCACGAATGGTAAGATATATTATACTATTTTAAAATAAATTTCATTAAAGATTTATTTATATATTTAAAATATTACATATTTTTTCCAGCTACTACACAAGTACACAATATAGGAAAAAGTAATTTATATATATACTCACCTTTCACATATTCAAATATTTCGCTTATTATTGATTCCACAAATCATGGAGAATGTTCAAATCATACTGTCTTTTTGAACAAGAAAAGATGCTTAAATAGATCTCTTTCGCTTACTCAAAGTAATTTTTTGTTATGTTTGTTACATTTTTTAATTTTTATTATTAAGTAGATTAACATTTATTCATGTTTTATCTTCTTTTCTAATTTATGATATATTTATTTATTAAATAAATAATACATCATATATTTTGCTCAAACTTTTGATTTTCATAACTTAAAAATGTAATAATAATAATAATAATTTCATAAAAATATTTTATTTAATACATTGCAACTTATTTTATTCTTTTGATTTTGATTTACTTCTTCATTTTGCTTGAATATTATTTAATTAAAAAAATTATTCGTGCGTTTAACGCACGGGTGTAAAACTAGTTTACATTTATAGTCCCATGTGATGCATGCTACCGTCATACAACCAGTACGAGATTGAAGAGATAAAAAAAAGATGGAAGTGAGCAGCAGGGAAAAACTACCTGTCGAATTGCGACATGCTTGCTAGGCATCTTCATGGAGATTCTACCAAATGTGCAGTCTAAGAAAACATAATCAAGTCGGCATTGAGGTGCTCTTGATGCCCTGCCTAAATACTTTCCTGGTAAGTTTTGTAAGCACTCGGGTGCAAGTCTGCAGTCTCCCGTGTGCAGGATGTTACCAAAACTGCCTTCAAACAGAAACATGGCTGCTCCTGAAGTTTACAAATAGCATGACAGACAAGATGGTCATAGGAAAGTAATCTCTTCGTACATTAGATTAAGAAATTACTGCTATTAAAAACTCAAAGGATTAAGAGAAGTGATAATTAGGCAAGGAAAAAGCATGAACTCTACAAAAAGAGAAGTTATCAAAAATTGCAGCAGCTTGAATAAAAGCAATGATGAATCATTCACCGATCTTACTGGATTGTTGACATGGTATATGTTCTGGGTGAAGTCATTAGAAAGTCGAGTTGATAGGTGTATATATATATATATATATATATTGTTTGCTGAGTAGTGCAAAGGTTACAAAATGAGATAAGAAATTTGAATACAAAATCTGGTTGTGGATAGGTAAAAAACTTTAGGTCTTATCACTTAGTGGTGAACTACGGACTACACAACCAATAGCCAACTATCTTTTTATATCCCATTTTGTCACCCTAACCGAATCCCACCAAGTAGCACAATTAGATCAAATATCGAGTTCAAACTAGTTTCATATTGTGAACTGGAAATGCAAACATCCTCATCGCATCTTAAATAAATGAACATAGTTACCATGGGTTGCTATCAAACTAAATCTTCTTATGCAAATGTGAAATTACAAACTCCATAAACTAATCCTTTAACAAATGGAACCTTTAACCTTGGTAACAATAAGCAAAAGATTACAGAAATTAAAAGGATACTGGCCCACGAGATAACAAAGTGGATACACGTTCGGAGCATAGCATTTTCAGGCAGCAAAGTAAAATTGTTAATCATTTTCCTAGTACAATAAGCAAACAGAAAAAAATGCACACTACACGCACGAGATGGCAATTACTGCATTTAGTTTATAAATGTTTGTAGCATAGCATCCTCGGGCAGAAAAGGCCGGATTGCAAATCATTTTCCTAGTAACAATAAGCTAAATATTATAGAAAAACATGAACACAAGACCCACAAGATAACAATTACTAAAGTGGGTACAAGTTTGTAGCATCGCATTTCGGGCAAAAAAATAAAGAAAGTCGGATTGTCAATCATTTTCCCAGTAACAATAAGCAAATGATAACAAAAGGGATGGACATTGACGAAGAGGCAATAGAAACCCCAATATTAAACAAAAGCCAGATAATAGAAAGCAAGAATCCAGAATTAAGAAATGGAAAGAGTTACCAGGGCAGTGATTGGCATCGAAAGCAGTAACCTTGAAAATTGAATTCTCGTCATCCTCAATAGAAACTGATTGCCCAACCTCAATATCTACAAATAATGACTCCTCCAACTGACAATAGATTAAAATCAGCGTTCTTGAAACCACTATAAAATGTAAAATTTGAAAGCCACAACACAGTTTTGACCATTTTTGAACATTGTACTTCTTTTCAATTGCATCAACCTCAGAATTACAAAGAAATCGAAATGAAAACAGTGAAGTGATTAAGATGGTATATGAAACATAAGTACAATGATCAAAAGGATGGGTAGTCCAAATCAGAAAGGGGGAGATCGAACCTGAGGATAATATTGAAGAGTAAGGATTTTGGTGAGATGGGTAGCGTAAATTGGGAAAGAAGAATGGGTAGAGATGCCCTGAGAATGGTCTTTGTGGGCATGAGTGAGGAAATGATACCTCTTTTTATTGGAACAAGGTGTCCATGAATCCACTGAGAACGGCAACCCTTTCGGCATCTCAATTGGCATTTTTTTTCTGTTTTGAATGAATTTATATTTTCTCGGGAAAATGAAAGAGGGGATTTTGATCGTGAAAGAGATGATGATCCAAAGCGAATGATGATTCTGATGCAGGGAGGGAAAGGGGGGGTGAAATTTTTTTTGTATAGAGGTGGGAAAATTGTTAAGCACGATTGGGGTAGGCTCGTCTACGGAAATGCAAGTTGGGCTACTATGGAAATCGCTGACGTGGCTAATGCAAAAGTCATACAGTATATATAATTCTAGTGATGCACCCGTACGTTGCACGGATTATATATGTGTATAAAATTATATATTAAAATAAAGTTGAATAATATGTAATTAATTTTTTTAAAATAAATAATAAATAGTAAAATTAAATATAAAAAATCCTATAAATTTGAAAAAATATATATAAATTTTGGAATACTTTTTATATATAATAACTTTCGTTTAACATGTACGACAATTGTAATTATAAATATCACATAGTAATTCTAGACTAAGCTACATATAACTAATGATAACCAAAAACATATTTTCAAATTGAGTCTTATATTAAACATTGACTTACCATGATTTTTATTCATAGACATTGCGTAAGACATAATCAACAAAAAATGTTTTATCTAAAATTTGAAAGAAATTTTAGGATCAAATAATATCAGTGATATTCTTGGAATCAAAAGAGTACCACCATAATTGCCCTTTGAAAGAACTCAACCTTCTAAAACATGGTTTCTCAGCTTTATAACAATTAATCTTATGTCATTACATAACTCAGGTGAATAGACTATGTTACGAAACAACATTATTTGAGTTGCAACCTTCTAATTTAACTTACAATTTGAGATTTCAGAATATGTAATTCAATTGAAATATTCACGAGTATGTATCGTTCAAATTTAACTCACATTTTGAGATTTCAGAATATGTATTGTTCATTGATGTGATGTAATTAAAAAAATTACATCTTAACTTTTATATGACTATTTAATTGAAACCACAAAATAAAAAACATGTATTTCTTTCAAACTTATATATTACATTTCAATTTTCAATTACATAAAGAATTAACAAAAAAAAAAGATAAAATGTCACTTTAATTTGAACATGACATAAAGTTCTCGATATTCTTACTTATTTGTAATGGACCATCATAAAATGTATTTTTTTTTTGTTAGTTGATTGAGTGTTATCTTCTTTTCAGTTGTGTAGTGTGCATTCATTTGATATTTACAAAATCTCAAGCATGTTTCAATTCATTTGCATATTGTTCGCTTCATACATTGAATAAGTTTCATACTGACACCGTGCCACAGACACAAAATCTATTGATAATTTAAACTAAGACGAACTCAAACTAAAAAAACAAACAAAGTCAGGCCCATGAGTATTTTTTATTTGTTTTTTGTTTTAAATATTATAGAACTGTATTTCAAGATCTATTAAAAACAATCGTAAGTATTTTTATTTACCTATTTTTTATTTATAATAATACTAAGTTATTCAATATTTTTGAATAAATACCATTTTTACGAATTATTTTTATATAATTATTTTGTTTGTAATTAGTTATATGCACATGGACTCTGTCTGACTTATGAATAGCTTGCCTAGAAATTTGATTTCTACTATATTTTTGTGTAATATTTAATAGTTATATGTCATTTATATATCATTTTTGAATTTAATTCTCTAAATAAAAAAAGTAAACTCAATTGGAATAGTTTCTGTCAACATCATTAAATGAAATTTCTCAAATTCAATTTCAATTTTTTTTTTTTTGACATAAACAGAACATAAGTGATTCCATTTTTGAAAATTGAGTTTTGGCGGGAAATTTCTAAAAATTATGTATTTATGTTTTTATATATACTACAACACAACTGTGTAATACATGGTTCAATATTGATATAAATAAAATAATATAAAATTTTAATGATAACCATATAACCGAATAATTATATGAAAAATCACAAGTTCAATATGCATATAAAACAAATTATATAAAATTATGTTAATAAAAATAATAGTTTTTTTAACATATCTTTAAATTAATATCGAAGTGACATGTCATTGACCAAAACAGTTTACTTTGTACATTAAAAATTGAAGTTAATCATAGAAAATTATAATCAAAGCACTCGTGCGATACATGAAGCCTATATTCATATCAATACAATAGTTAAAACTTTCGTGCTAATAAAATACACAAATGATTGCAATATAAAGATTATGAGTTCGATGTGTAGAATTGATATCATAATTTTGTAACATTAAAATTAAGATTATTTTGTTTGGCTCTCACGTAGAGTTCAATTAAAAATCTAAATGTATAAGAAAATTAATAGAAATTAAAAAATTAATGAAATCAAGAGTCTTTAGGTTTAAAAATGTTTTACCTTTGGAGAAAAAAAATCAATTTATAGAATAAAAATATTAAGAATTTCAGTTCAATTCCAATTCTAATATTTTTTTCTGGATATAAACAATAAAATTTATATTGAAGCTCACAATTCCAATTCTAAACAATGGAATTGAGGTTCACTTTCTCTCATTCTCTACTCTGAAGTCTCAACAAAATTTAAATTCACTAATGTGTTTTTTGTATTAAAAAATGAAATTAATATATATATACAAATAAATATATATAAATAAAAGTTACATTAATGTTTTAAAAAAAATTGATAGAGCATATAATATCAGACAAAAGGCAAATTGCTTGTGATATACTAACATGTTTTGTCATAAAACCTTAAAAACTACATTTTTCAAAATTGGTAATTTTTACAAAATAATTCAAGTATTATGGTTCAATTTAAAAATCAGCCATAAAAAAAATAATTAAAATAGTATATAACAAAGGAAAATAAAATGTAAGAGAGATGGGTCAAGGAAAATGAACCAAAAATTCAAACGATAGATGGATAGACATCGAAAAATTTAGTTTAAACCATGCTATGGATAACTTTTGGACCGCAATCTGGTAAACACTCATAAAACCATGTTGTTTTAGTTGATGTATATAAACGAAAAGAAAATACTTTTACCCTAATTTCACCATACGATGCAATTTTTTTACACATTTTTTTGCAGCGATAGTCAATCTCAAGGTTACCACCTAAAGAAAATCTGGCAACTGAAGCTATGGCCACCGACTTACCGGAAACTTGTTTATATGTTCATGTTTCCAAAAATATTTCAAAAACTATGTTTAACTTCAAAACTCGTTTATTAATTTTAACTAACAAACAAATTTGATCTAAAATGTTGATTAATTTCATCATCAGTACTTTTTTTATATCTGAATTTTTAAACATGTATAAGTAACTAAAAATCAGAAATTATCGGGTTTCTATTTTTTTTACATTTAGTTGTCTCAAAAAATTGGTCCTATCTTGATTTATAGATTTTTTTTACAATAATAACTTTGGTTATAATGAAATAGAGAAAAAATTGTCAGATCTTGGTATTATTATTAATTGATTGTCTATGAATTAGTTTTACTTCAAAGTGTGTGTATATGATTTAGTTTCAAAATCATTGTTTTATTCTATCTTTATTTTTCCTAGCCTGGATATTGATGCAAAGAAATTGACAAAAAAAAAACTTGGTTTAGTTATCTCTTATATTTCTACAATGCATATTTTTCTTAATATACTAAATAAGAATGTGAAGAGGTTTTGGAATCATTTATCCAATCAACCATAATAATGACATTTTTTTATTTTCAATTTACAATGTAAAAAGTGGCTTATATACGAATTAGAAATGTTTCTAAATTTGGAAAGTCACATTTGGCAGGAACTTTTCAAAACTTGCTCCTCTCCTTTTATATATGTATAGATATTTAAGGGTAAACTACATAAATGGTCCCGGTAGTTTTTTTTTTGCGTTTTTTCCTTGTACAAAAATTATTTTTCGACTCGTCCTTGTAGCAATGACTTACTCATTGAACCACTTAGCATCCTTATATATTTGAGAGGTTGTCAGATTACATGGGGTATCGGTAAGCATTGTCTCCGATAGAGATCCGAGATTTACCTCTCGCTTTTGGCAGGCTTTGCAGGGTTCTATGGGTACCAAGATGAGTTTTAACACAGCATTCCACCCACAGACTGATGGACAGTCTGAGAGACTGATTCAGATTCTTGAGGACATGTTACGAGCCTGCACGGTTGATTTCAAGGGCTGTTGGGATATGTATTTACCACTCATTGAGTTTGCTTATAACAATAGCTACTAGCCTAGTATTGAGATGGCTCCTTATGAGACCTTGTATGGGAGGAGGTGTGGATCTCCGATATGCTGGGATGAAGTTAGTGAAGCGAAACTTTGGGGATCGAAAATAGTACAACAATCCATTGAAATTATTAAGTTGATTCGAGAAAGATTACTTACCGCTCAAAGTCGACAAAGGAGTTATGCCAATAATCAACGAAGAGATATTGAATTCCAAGTAGGTGATCATGTATTTTTGAAGGTTTCACCCCGTAGAGGCACAAAAAGATTCGGGAAAAAGAGCAAGCTATCACCAAGGTTTATTGGCCCCTTTGAAATACTTGAGAAAGTTAGGAATGTGGCTTATAGACTTGCATTGTCGCCTTCCTAACGAATATTCACGATATATTCCATGTGTCGATGCTTTGCAAATATTTGAGGGATGGATCACATGTGAGTATGAAGGCATTGCCTTTCAACCGGATTTCTCCTATGTGGAGTATTGCGAACCAAGTGAATTCCGTTAGTGAAAGTTTTATGGCGGAATCATAAGATTAAAGAAGCCACCTAGGAAACGGAGAAATTCATGTGCAAGAAAAGTACCCCAACCTCTTTGACGATTTTGGTAAGAGAATTTAGGGACTAAATTCTTTTTAGAGGGAGAGGGTGTAGCGCTCGAGAATTTTCTTGCATATTATGTAACATTTATGTGTTAATTAATTACTTGATTAGTGGTTAAATTTGCATTGTTAGAATTTTAGTCAAATTATAACTTGACTTTTGTCTTGATATAGATATGAAGTGTTATAGTTATTAGTTCTAATAAGAACTTGGATGTATTTGTTTTGGATTAATGATAAAACACCATTGGAGTCCAATGGTGATTTAAGGAGATTGTGTAATATCCCGATAATTTTAGCTAAAATATTAATTGGCATTAATTAATATTACAATCGTTTTCGACCTATATAATTAATGTTACAATTGTTTTGTGTTAATTTAATGATTTGAACCTATTTAGTAACTAATTAAATTGGTTTGGGCTTGGCCCACTTGTGATTAGATTTAATTATAATTCTATATTAATCTTACCTAATTAAAATTGGTCCATTTAACTTTAGGGTTAGAAAACCTAATATGGTTTTATATAAATAGTGTTGAGTGGGGAGGAAAAGAGAAGATTACAAAAAAAAAAAAAAAGGAGAAGAAAAGCCGGCGGAGAGAGGAAAAGCCGGCGGAGAGAGAGAGAGAGAGACTGTTGGTAAGTTTTTCTTTTTTTGGTTAAACCTTATTTATACATAAATAGTGTACAAATGTAAAGAAGTCATGCTTGACAATGGTTGGTTGAAAGCATGTACTATAATATGCATATATATATATATATATATATATATATATATATATAGAAAGACAACATTGTTAGTATGTAAATTGTACTTTTGGTGAATAAAATTTACAATGTTTTAATCGGAATATCTTATAGTATTAACAAGTTGTATTTTATAAAGAAAATCTATATTTATATTTTAATACATTTGGTGAGGTACTTGTTGGAAGTTTAATTTAAGATAGTATTAAGTGTACGTTTAGGATATGTTAATTGTTGAGGATTATGATTTGATATGAATGTAAGAAATTAATTAGTAGAATAATATTAGTTAATGACTTGTTACATTGTATATTTTGAACTTAGAAAGTTAGAATTGGACAGGGAACGTTAGGACTTAGGACGATCGTACGTGTTGCGGATCTTTTTTTTTTTGCTAAGCATTTCGAGGTAAGGGATTATACATTTTTTAGGTATCCAATCTTTTACGAACCGTTCGTTAGGTTTCTTTTACTTCCTTGATATCGATGTTTCTTGAAACGTATGCCGACTTTAAATCGGCATTTGAATTCGAACTCCGTCGCTTACACTTCATTCAAACTCATGAATTGATTTTTCTTCTAATTCTCGCATAATTATTAAATTTCATGTGAGATACCTTTGATATGAAAAATATGATTTTTGGCGATGCCTGATTTTGTAAAAGTATTTGATTTCTTAAATTTCAACCATGATCACTAAGTTGAGTTTATGACACTATGAATTATGAAACTATGAATTATGATGCTTGTGACCGCCACTTAGCCAGTGGCATGGTTATATGAATGTACCAATGATATGTGAAGTTGATCTATGAACTATGAACTATGATTTATGAATTGCTTATGTGATCATGGAATTCTGTGAGTAATCTGTTGTCATCAGCTGGTATGGGACGGTTGATGACAATTGGTTACTTGAGTTTACTTGTTGCATTACTATCTTTCACTTGGAATCCTGAGTATATATCTGTGAGTAGTTTGTTGTCTTCAACTGGTATGAGACGATTGATGGCAGTGAGCTACTCGAGTCAATCGTTGAGTATTTATCTTTCTTGGAATTCTGATCTTCTGTTTGACATTTGAAAAATTGCTTCTGCTTATCGATTTTTAAATAATGAATTTTGACTATTCTAAAAATATGCATCCCTGATTTATTTATGGTCAACTCCTCCTTAGTAACCGGAGGGGTTGTATATGAACTTACTGAGCATTGTTCGTTCACCCCTTCATACTCTTCTTCTCAGGTAATGAATAAGAATTAATAGAGGATTTCGGTTTGGGTAGACCAAGATGACGGCTTCCGAGAATTTTGGATTTAGTCTTTTCTTATTGAATTACTCGATAGTAATTTAAATAAATTATGGACTCATATTAAGTATTAGATAGATTTTGTATTTAATTATTTTGGGTTTATTCTGACTTTAGTCAAGGATGTTTAAGATTGAATTATTATGAGATTAAAACATTTATGAATTAAGTTATGATTGATGGTGACATGGCCAAATTGTGGGACCGCGGTGTCGGTACCGAATTTGGGGGCGTTACATGTTGGTATCAGTGCTTAGGCTTTAGATCCGGATGGTCTTAGGATTTAAAAACCGTTATATTTAGAAATATATGATAGTGTTAAGATCTTGATTTTCTTCACTGAGAAATGATAGTAGCTTTAACTTTCTACTAATTTTAAGTGGGCTTTACTATCACGTTGCTTCATTGGGATTTACGTTAGATATTGTACGATGACAAGATTGATAAAGACGGTTAGAGAAATATGTAGGTCACCATCTCTTCCTTCGTTTGTGTAACTCTTTGAGGTAATACTTACGTCTGAGGGCAAATAGATAAGCCTAGGTTTGATTCATTAAGGAATTGAAGTATCTTTCTCGATAAGCATTTTAGGAATTCACCTTATGGTTTAATTTGATTGATAGATCATGTGTGTTAGATTATAAGATGTACTTTGATATCGGGGCTGATTAGAGATTTCGTAATAGAAAATTTTGAAGTTTGAATAAATAGAAACTTTGGATGTTGCTTTGTGATTTGAATTATTAAGAACCATAGATACGATTAATTATTGAAATGGATTTTTGTTATTTTCTATTATTTATTTAAAAAAATAAATTTTTATTATGATTTATGATAGAGCACATGATTGATTGGAGTGACCTTACGAGTTAGCGGTTCACTCAACATAGAATGATTCTTTATGTCGTTTAGTAAGTCGCATTTTGAGGTTTTGATTTTGTTAAACATAGTAATATTGATCGCTCCTATTTATGCTAGATGACACATGGAGTTCACGCTGGAACTCGTGATCGTGGACGTGGCAAGGGTATTAGAGCTGGTAAAGTTATAGAGGACTCCACTTTTGAAATTGTGGGGGAAAATTGTGTACCCCCACCAAACATGAACATCAATGGCAATGAACCCGAAGTGGTCCAACCGAATGCAAACGCTAATGGACCTATACCTGCAGCGGCCCAGCTGAATGCAGCTGTTGCTGGTCCATCCTTAGTAGACCCTACCCTCCTGACCTTGCTTCAAACTATAGCGCAAGCCCTTGTGAGAAATAGGAACTAGGAAAACATAGCACCAGCTCAGCCTGTAGCCCCAGCTCAACCTAGAGGCAAAGACCCGCTAGAATTTTTTCAGAAGTGCAACCCAAAATCGTTTACAGGAGCACTTGGCATGGAGAAACCTGAGGAGTGGTTGAATCACATGAGGAAGATCCTTTAGACAATGACATGCACCAGTGAACAACAAGTGAAGCTTGCAACTTTTGTGCTTCAGGGAGAAGCTAGTCAGTGGTGGGATTCCGAGAAGACTACAATTGAGTCCCGGGGTGTTGAAGTGATCACTTGGGACGTGTTTATAGAGGCATTCAACAAGAAGTATTTTCCACCAAGTATGAGGGATATGAAGTTGGTGGAATTTCTTAACCTTGAGCAAAGGAAAATGACGGTTGACGAGTACAACACCAAATTCATTGAGTTGTCAAAATTTTCCCCTACACTTTTTGCTGATGAAAGTCAGAAAGCTAGGAAGTTTGAAAGAGGTCTAAACAGCCGGATTAGCTATAGGTTGACTCCTCTTCAATTGCCAACCTATACTAAAGTGCTGGATAGAGCCCGTGTAATGGAACTAGAGTCTCCCGAGTATCAAAGGAAGAAAGACGAGAGAAAGAAGGGTTCTGAAGATGGTTCCGACAGGAATCATGGTAACCATCAAGGGGGAAATGGCTATGGAAATAAGAGAAAGAACACGAAGAACAACAATAACAGGGAGACCAACCAGCCAAATCGGAATTATAATCAGGGTCAGCACCAAAATCAATGGCAAAATCAAAATTTGGATCAGAACCTGTATAATAACACTGCGTGTACCAAGTGTGGCGGAAAGCATAGGACAGATACTTGTTACTAGATTATGGGAGCCATGCTTTAATTGCGGTAAGATGGAGCATAGGATCAAGGATTTCCCAGAGCCACTAAAAGAAAACTTTGTGTGAGGAACGGGGAAGTGACGATAAAGCAAAACCGAAAGTTCAGGGAAGAATTTTTGCAATGACTATCAGGGATGCTTGAGCAACAAGTGATGAGGTGACATGTACCATGCAACTTTATCTTTGTGACAATTAAGTTTTTAGTGATCCTAGTGTTTCATACTCAATCATGTTATCTCAATTACACAACTTAGATTCTTACCCAGAACTTATACTTTGATTTAGTTATAGACACAACGACCAAGGGGTACATTTTGGTTACACTAGTATTTGATCTTACCCTTTGAGTTGGGAGTGGAGGATGCCTATCGATTTGGTTCTACTACACATTTATGCATTTTGACATAATTTTTGGAATGGTCTGGTTATTGCTTTTAGGACGTTCGGGTCGTTAGAGACACTTAGTTTCTGGTAGTGACGTTTGGACTTACAAAGATCCTAACTACATTAAAGGATTTAATGAATTGATCTTTATAAGAGTTTCTCGATCGATATGTGACCGGGTTCACTATGATATGTTGGTCTACTTCGAGTTTTGGGAGGAACGTGAATCAATATCTATGGAGTTTTGGACATGAATAAGGAGTTTCTTTTGATAGAATAGTAAGGTGCTCGTTTAAAAGTGTTCGAGGAGAACTTAGGTTATGATTTAGTAAAAACTTATGGTTTTAGTCCTTTTATTTTTATTTGTGGATGTCTTAATAGTACTGAGTTGGCAATAAGTGTTAATTTCATTTCATGCTACACCTTAGACTTTGGATCAACTCAACTCAAGGTATTAAAGAGTTGGAAAGTGGAAGGTTGTGAAGAGATCTTTGTGTTCCCAATAATGAGTTATTGTCTCATACATCAGACAACATCCGTGCTAATAAAAAGTTAGAGTGCACAACAAGCATGATGGACAAGTTGTGCGATTGTAGGTTTGGTAAATTTGGAGGACCAAATTTTTTGAAGGTGGGGAGAATGTAATACCCTTGAAATTCAAACTCATAAAAATTGATATGAAACCATAATAATTTATTACACCATTTTCTTGGCAATTAGATCTTTGTCAATTGTTTACTAGGCTTTAGGAGTCATTGGGAAAGAAAATTGTGTAAGTCCTTTAATAATTGGTTTTGGACTTCAGTCGACATATATATGGACTAGATATTATGTATGGAGTGAGATCTTAATCGGGTTTATTGGACTAATTGGAAGGACACCGTTTGAGAAGTCAAGAAAGGGATAAGAGAAAAGTACCCGGAATTTGTTTGAGTAGGTGCGTAAGTTTATGGACTAAACTTATTTTAAGGGGGTGAAAGTGTAATACCCCGATAATTTTAGCTAAAATATTAATTGATATTAATTAATATTACAATCGTTTTGGACCTATATAATTAATGTTACAATTGTTTTGTGTTAATTTAATGGTTTTAACCTATTTAGTAACTAATTAAATTGGTTTGGGCTTGGCCCACTTGTGATTAGATTTAATTATAATTCCATATTAATCTTACCTAATTAAAATTGGTCCATTTACCTTTAGGGTTAGAAAACCTAATAGGGTCTTATATAAATAGGGTTGAGTGGAGAGGAAAAGAGAAGAGTACAAAAAAAGGAGAAGAAAAGGTAGAGAGAGAGGGAGAGCCGACGGAGAGAGAGAGAGAGACTGTTGGTAAGTTTTTCTTTTTTTGGTTAAAGCTTATTTATACATAAATAATGTACAAATGTAAAGAAGCCATGCTTGACAATGATTGGTTGAAAGCATGTACTATATATATATATGTGTGTGTGTGTGTGTGTGTGTGTGTTGAAAGACAACATTGTTAGTATGTAAATTGTACTTTTGGTGAATAAAATTTACAATGTTTTAATAGGAGTATCTTATAGTATCAACAAGTTGTATTTTATAAAGAAAATATATATTTATATTTTAATACATTTGGTGAGGTACTTGTTGGAAATTTTAATTTAAGATAGTATTAAGTGTACGTTTAGGATATGTTAATTGTTGAGGATTATGATTTGGTATGAATGTAAGAAATTAATTAGTAGAATAATATTGGTTAGTGACTTGTTACATTGTATATCTTGAACTTAGAATTGGACAAGGAAGGTTAGGACGATCGTACGTGTTGCGGATCTTTCTTTTGCTAAGCATTTTGAGGTAAGGGATTATACCTCTTTTAGGTCTCCAATCTTTTACGTACAATTCGTTAGGTTTCCTTTACTTCCTTGATATCGATGTTTCTTGAAACGTACACCGACTTTAAATCGGCATTTGAATTCGAACTCCGCTCAAACACTTCATTCGAACTCATGAATTGATTTTTCTTATAATTCTCGCATAATTATTAAATTTCATGTGAGATACATTTGATATGAAAAGTATGATTTTTGGCGATGCCTGATTTTGTAAAAGTATTTGATTTCTTGAATTTCAACCATGATCACTAAGTTGAGTTTATGACACTATGAATTATGATGCTTGTGAACGCCACTTGGCCCGTGGCATGGTTATCTGGATATACCAATGATCTATGAACTATGATATGTGAAGTTGATCTATGAACTATGAACTATGATTTATGAATTGCTTATGTGATCATAGAATTCTGTGAGTAATCTGTTGTCATCAGCGGTATGGGACGGTTGATGACAATTGGTTACTCAAGTTTACTTGTTGCATTATTATCTTTCACTTGGAATCCTGAGTATATATCTGTGAGTAGTTTGTTGTCTTCAACTGGTATGGGACTGTTGATGGCAGTGGGCTACTCGAGTCAATTGTTGAGTATTTATCTTTCTTGGAATTATGATCTTCTGTTTGACATTTGAAAAATTGCTTCTGCTTATCGATTTTTAAATAATGAATTTTGACTATTCTAAAAATATTCATCTCTGATTTATTTCGGTCAACTCCTCCTTAGTAACCGAGGGGTTGTATATGAACTTATCGAGCATCGCTCGCTACCCCTCGCATACTCTTCTTCTCAAGTATTGAATAAGAATTAATAGAGGATTTCGGTTCGGTAGACCAAGATGACGGCTTCCGAGAATTTTGGATTTAGTCTTTTCTTATTGAATTACTTGATAGTATTTTAAATAAATTGTAGACTCATGTTAAGTATTAGATAGATTTTGTATTTAATTATTTTGGGTTTGTTCTCGACTTTAGTCAAGGATGTTTAAGATTGAATTATTATGAGATTGGAACATTTATGAATTAAGTTATGATTGATGGTGACGTGGCCAAATTGTGGGATCGCGGTGTCGGCATCGAATTTGGGGCATTATGTATTGTTACTTTATTGTGTTCATCTTGGCATATGATGATTATGGAGAAGTCCATCTTGAATTTGGTCGTGTTTGGTATTTTGAGTTTGTAAATTTGGAGATTTTGGTGATATCTCCTGGTGGTTATTCAACATTTGATGTTATTGGTATAAGTTTAGGTCATCTTTGAGTTTGTAGGACTTGGTAAGATTGGTATGTTTGAGTAGTGTTTTTAATTAGTGTTATTTGGTGTTTT
>JABEVN020003830.1:0-16748 GCA_013146195.2 Codonopsis lanceolata | reverse complement strand
TGGTGAATCCTAGAGGCACTGCAAAGCCGGTGCAGGCCGGCCCCAGGAGAGTTCCCCGAGGAACCTCAAGTGGAGTTGCCACCTCCACCACCGAATCCAAAGCAATGAATGCTCGATGGCAGATTTGTACCGGCAGATGACGTAGTTTATGACCGAGATGGCTCAGCCTTGGCTGTGGTCGAATGTACCCTCCTCCACCACCCCTGCAAGCGGGAGGCGAGAGTGCTCGCCAGCGTGCGGCTCTGCCAGGAGGGTGTTAGGGCACGGAATAATGCAGATGTTAGAGATTCTTGAAAATGAAGCCTCCATCTTTTGAGAGGGCGGATGCTAGTATGCCGAGCTATGGCTTGAGGATGTGAAGAAAATCTTTGCAACCTTTGGATTGCACGGATGAGGAAAAAGTGATCTTAGGCGCGTATAAGCTTAGAGGGAGCCGCCAATCATTGGTGGGAGGTTCTACTTGCTAGTTGGGAGTTAAATCGGGTGGCGCAAGTGTGGCCTACATTTGAAGAGGAGTTTAGGGCTACTTATGTGCCTCGGTTGGTTAGGCAGCGAAGATAAGAAAAATTCCAGGGAATTGGAGCGAGGGTGCCATGTCTATAGCTCGAGTATTCTTCTAAATTCAGCGAGTTGTCCGTTATTGTGCACATACGGTGCAAGATGAAGACACTGAGACCCGAGAGGTTCGTGAAGGGGTTGAAGACCGAATCACGAGGAAAGATTGTTATCCCTGATTAGCGAGTGCAGTCGCGGTAGATCGTGCGTATGAGATCGGCGAGATTTGATGAGAACACAGTGACATCATGCGATCTTCTCGGCAATCTTCGTGGCGACGGTAGAGGTCGATCTTAAAATCGATGCATTACAGCGGAACCGCCGGTGGTGGTCGAGAATAGGCATCGGTCGGTGAGGTCGGGATAGGCGCCGGGTCGAGTCGCTGTAGTAGTGCTCCACTCCTCGAGGCGGCGGACTTCGAGGCGGAGGACCATTGGTTTGTTCTTATTGTAATAAGATTGGGCACTTCTAGCGAGAAGTGTCGGACGAGACTTGGCACGTGTCTTAGTTGTGGAGATCCTAATCATCGGCTCAAAGCAGCGTCTAAGTCGGCTTCGATCCTCGAGGTCGGTTCGGCCTGGGTCCAAGAGGATAGCGATAAATCTTAAAGCGCGAGCTCGTGTCTTCGCGCTTGATCGGCGAGGTTCAGGAGTCTACTTACGTGATCGGAGGTACTCTTTCGGTCTTCGGTCATCATGCTCGAGGTTCTTATAGATCGGGTTCTACTCATTCTTATGTTGCATCGCATTTCCTAGAACATTTATGTGTATTGCTGCTTGATTACCTTATGTGCTTGAGGTGTCTACAGATTGGGTGATTGCATGTTGGCGTCCTCGAGGTCTATAGAGGCTGTGATGTGCTTGTTCATGATCGAAGTCTTGCATCTTGATTTGGTAGTATTACCTATTAGAGACTTTGATGTGATTCTTGGTATGGATTGGCTATGTGTACACCATGCATTTAGTTATTTGCCGCCGTCGTAAGAAAGTAACTTTTGCCATGCCCCGTTATTCTAGGAGTTTGTTTTCTGATCATGCCATGAGGGGGTTCATATTATTGTTTCGCTTTGCGGGCTAGACAACTCTTATCGCTGGTGTACGGGTATTTAGCTTGTGTTCTTGATACTAGCATGTCTTCTCGCTAAGCTAGAGGATATTCTGGTAGTTAATGAGTTCCCGATGTCTTTTCTTCCGAGTATGCCTTGCCTCCCGACCGAGAACTAGAGTTCTCAGATTGAACTATTGCCGTGGACTTCGCTATTTCTAGGCACCTTACCGTATGGAGTTGCGAGAGTTGAAGGATCAGCGCGTGAACTTCTAGATAGGGAGTTCATTAAACCGAGTGTATCTCCTTGCAGGGTGCAGGTGTTATTTGTGAGGAAGAAGGATGGTAGTTTACGGCTTTGTATAGACTATCGACAGTTGAACCAGGCTACTATCAAAAATAGGTATCCCTTGCCACACATTGATGATCTTTTTGATCAACTTCGGGGTTCAGTTGTCTATTCCAAGTTTGACTTGAGGAGTGGCTATCACCAGCTGAGGGTTCGAGCGGAGGATGTCCCGAAGACGACCTTCCTCCGTACGCCGCTACGTCATTATGAGTTTGTTGTGATCGTTTGGATTTAATTCTTCAACGCTGACCTCGCAGCTTTTATGGACTTGATGAATAGGGTTTTCCATGAGTATCTCGATTGCTTTGTAGTGGTATTTATCGATGACATTCTTGTGTACTCCAAGTCACGAGAGGAACACGCGAATCACTTGAGAGAAGTTCTTTCTATCCTGCGGAAGAAGCAGCTTTATGCGAAATTTAGTAAGTGTGCCTTCTGGCTTGAGCAAGTTTCTTTTCTAGGGCACGTGGTATCTAGTGATGGTATCGCGGTGGATCCATCCAAGGTTGAGGCGATTACTAAGTGGAAGACGCCTAGTACGGTGGACCGAGGTCCGTAGTTTCTGGGCCGCGGTGTTATTACCGTAGGTTCATTGAGGGGTTTTCGAAGATCGCTACTCAGATGACTAATTTGACTCGAGGAAGAAGTCTACTTTTATATGGAGTGATAAGTGCGAGGCTAGTTTTCAGGAGTTGAAAAGGAGGTTGATTACGACTCCTATTTTGGCATTGCCTAGTGGTTGTGAGAACTTTGTGATTTTTAGCGACGCCTCGTTAGAAGGCTTGGGTTGCGTACTTATGCAGAATGGGAGAGTTATTGCCTATGCTTCGAGGAAGCTATCACCTTATGAGCAGAATTACCCCGACACATGACCTTGAACTGGCGGCTATCATCTTTAAGCTTCACAAAGTGGAAGCATTATCTTTCTGAGGGCTAAATTTGAGATATTCACCGATCATAAGAGTTTGAAGTATCTCTTTTCACAAAAAGAGTTGAATATGCGATGTAGGCGATGGATGGAGAAACTTAAGGATCATGACCGCATTATTTCATATCATCCGGAAAGCTAATGTTGTGAGCGCGATGCGATGCCTCGAGTAGGAAGGCGTGATATGTCTTGTTTGATGATGAGGGATGTCCGTGAAAGGGTGAAAGAGTCCCGTTGTGAGGATGTCCGTGAATGGAGTCCCGTTGTGAGTGAGCATAGGGTTATCTTTGCTAGCGTGCGTGCTACGCCTGCATTGTTTGAGTTGATTAAGAAGGCTCAAGTTTCTGATTCTGAGTTAGGGAAGATTATTGATGGATCGATTGACGAGTTAGGGAAGATTATTGATGGATTGGGTGATGTAAGACAATCGGAGTTTGCGATGGGATTTTGCTATAAAACACCGATGGGATTTTGACTTTTCGAGGTAGAGTTTGTGTGCCTTCTAATGATGGGGTTAAGCGTATGGTTCTTGATGAGGCTCACAAGGCCAAGTATACTATACATCCGGGGAGTACCAAAATGTATAGTGGACTTGAAGAGACGCTCGTGGAGTGGGATGAAGAGAGAAATAGCGAGACTATGTATCTAGATGCTTGACGTGTCGCGGTGTTAAGGCCGAACACCGTGAGACCCGGCTTCCGGCCACTTGAGATACGGAGTGGAAGTGGGAGCATATCACCATGGATTTTGTGACGGGATTGCCACGCATCGCCGAGGTTTCGATGCGCTTGGGTTGTTGTGGATAGGTTGACCAAATCTTCACATTTTATCCCCTCAAGGCGATGACTTATAGTTTGAGTCGGGCTTAGCGCCGTTGTATGTCCAGACATCGTGAGATTGCACGGCATTCCAGCTTAGCATTGTTTCTGATAGAGACCCCGTGTTCACTTCTAGATTTTGGCATTCTCGCAGAGGCTTTGGAGTAAGTTAAACTTTAGTACGGCTTTTCACCCGCAAGCCCGACCGGCCACGGAGATTGATTCGTATTGGAGGATTTGTTGCGTGCTTGTGCCATGGATTTTAAAGGTAGTTGGGATTCCCATTTACCGTTAGCCGACCGCATACAATAATAGTTACCGCCCAAGATTGAGATGGCGCCATATGAGGCTTTATATGGGCGCAAGTGTCGCTCACCGATTTGCTGGGATGAAGTTGGTGAAGCTAAGCTTTGGGGTTCGGGAAATGGTACAACTTGATACCGGTGAGAGCGTGAAACTTATTAGAGATAGATTGCTTACGCACCAGGTAGGTAGTAGACGTAAGAGCTACGGACAACCGGAGACGTGACTTAGAATTTCGTGTTGGTGACTCAGATTCTTGAAAGTATCGCCCGACGCGCAGTACTAAGCGATTTGGGAAGAAAGGTAAACTTTCACCTCGATTCATTGGACCATTCGAGATCCTAGAAAGGATTGGAGCTTTTCGGGCGCATCGGTTAGCATTGCCGCCTTCTATATCGGATGTTCATGATGTCTTTCATGTCTCGATGCTACGCAAGTACTTGAAGGATGAGTCGCATGTCCTTACCTATGATGAGATTTCGAGCCCGACCTTTCTTATGATGAGAAGCCGGTGAGGAGACACGAAGAGCAAGTGTTGAGGACAAAGAAAATTCCCTGGTGAAGGTCTTGTGGAAGAATCATGATATTGAGGAAGCCACGTGGGAGACCGAGCTTGATATGAGAGAGAAATACCCTTCCTATTCGATGACTCAAAGTAAGAATTTAGGGACTAAATTCCTTTAAGTGGGGGAGGATGTGAGAACCCAAACCCATTACTTGCATTATTTGTTTTATACCTTATTAACATGTTTGTATTATGCCTTAACATGTTAGATACTTCTATTTGTCCATGTCTGGCTCAGTATTATAATTATTACGCTCCTTGTCGCCAATACCTTCTATGCTTAGCATACCTTGCCGTTAGTGTTGCCTTGCCATTCAACCAAGACGAGTGTTGTTCTATTTCCATAGACTTGTTACTTGGAACATTGCATTCAACCATAGATGACTTGTTAGGGTTTAGCTTGATCATAGATGATTCGCCTTAGAACACCTTCGCCTTGCTTGATTGGAAGTTTAGAAATTCCCCCGCCTTGACTTTGTTTTGTATTATTGCTCGACCTTCTTTGCTTTTGGCCTTCGATTTCCCTGCCTCGTATTGCTCGTATTGCCGCGTGCGTGTTCCTTGAGTTCCCTGGACTTATATTCAAGTCATAACCATGTTTAAACAAGCCCTTTCCATGCCCAAGTTATCCTAGTTTTATTGACGTTTGATTCGGTTTGATTCACAACCAATCGTCGCATGATTCGAACCTTGTCCTACCTTGTTCCGGTGTTGTTCTGTGTGTTTCGGACTTGATTTGAGTTATGTTAGACCCTAGAATGGTTGCCCATAAGTTTGGGACCATTTAGGACTTGTTTAGGTCAAGTTTTGAGCCCAAGCCCAAAGCCGCATGGCTCAGTGAGGCGCCCGCCCCCCAAGCACTTGAGAGCAATTGAAAAATGGAACCAGCCCCAGTAGTTGAGGCGGCCGCATGGCCTAGGTTGAGGCGCCCGCCTCACTTGCTGAACAACCCTACGGGATTTTTCTCCTTCAATCTTTTGTGACCCAATTAGCCACTTAAGCCTCCTTCCTAATTGGCCCTAATCCTACCTATTAGACCCTAATCAAATTAGATTAGTCCTAACCTCAAGCAACCTTCACTTGACAAGTGGAATTTGGAGCCCTCTCCTCTTGACATGTGGATTTCCACCAAATTCATGCAACATATAAAAAGGATTCCTCTTGTTGACCAACCATTAAGCCTCATTTTCAGATTTTCTCCTCTCTCCTACCAAGCTTAGTGTGTGTAGAGAAAAGGTGAGATTAGTGTGTGTGTGCCTCCATGGATTGAGCTCCCGACCTCCGATTGCCAAACCGAGACCACCGAGTGAAGCTACCGACGAGGAGCACGCTTTCCATCCGATAGTTTATGCTCAAACCATCCTTTTCCTTGGTGAAGGTAAGCTATTGATTCCCCCTTAGGTTGTATGTTAGACTTGCCATGTTCCCCTCTTCCATTGATTTCCATGCTCCTACCATGCCCAAGCCATGATTATGGATGTTTTGATCTTTTGGGATTTTGAATAATATGTCCTTCTTGTTGATTGAGACCTATGCCTAGAATTAATTATGTTCTATGCTTCTTTAGGAACAACTAATGTTCTTGGATTAATAGATTTTGATAACTATCGGGGATTACGAATTCTAGGTTTCATATGCCTTGTATTGATCATCCTATTGAATTGGGTCCTAGGTTTAGAATTAAATGTGTTCTATGCCCTCCTACGAATAAATAATGTTCTTGGACCATTGCATTTTATTAGCCTTTGAAATAATGATTCTAAGGTCCCTTGAATTCGAATTATCGATAATCCTTAACTACGGTTGTTAAATGGATTAATGACCTAGCCGATCATATACGAGAACTTAGAAAAGGGTTCATGATGCATTTAGCGTCCTAACTCTATTGGATGAATTGTTAGAGACGACTCAACGGAGTCAAGTTAGCGAGCCATTGAACAATACCGCTCACCGATCAATCCTCGCGACGCTCTAAACGCTGTTTCCCTAAGAATAATAATTCTAGACTTTGAACTTGAATTGATTACCTTGCTTGATCTTGAATGTCATATTATAGAATGACTAATTGACATGTGAGTTCGCCTAACTCAATCCTACATGTTTATTGATGAGAATAATTTATTTGTCTTGAACGAGATCGCTTTGTCGACCTCGCTCTCTACTCTTGAGAATTTTGTTAAGTATACATTACTTGGCATTTGCATGAGTCCAAATTGGCATCTCGCCTTTGTTCACACACCTCCACCGGGCCACAGTGGCCCGGGGGAAGTAGCTCCCTTGTTGTAATCATTTAAGAGCACCATTGGTGACTATCCCTGCATCTCCTGAAGATCGATGTACTTACACACATTCGATACCCGCACATTCCAGATAACGCTTGTATGCAGGAACTACGTAGCGGCCCGGCTCTCCATATATCCTTATCCTATGTGATTTATTTATGCGCACTTATGTGAAACAATGTGCATCCTGAATATATGACTCTATGCTTATGTGACGATATCTTGCCTTGTATGTTGCATTTTGTCATGACATGCATGATTGATAGCTTACAAGTCTTTATGACTTACCCTTTCCCTTTACTGCTTTAGATCCTAGCAAGACAGGTCCTGCTCGTTGAGACTAGTTGTGTTCGTGCCTTGTGCCCTTTTTGGTGACCGTTGATTCTTGAAGAGGTGGTTTTGATGGCCTCTTACTCTTGTTTATATTTTTGTAAGGACGACGGGTTAAGCAAGTCAACTAGACTATGCTTGGGTATTTGTGTAGAACTTGATTGTAACTCTTGTTAGCTGCTAGTAGTTATATCACTTGTAGTACTTGTAACCCTTTTTGGCCTAGCATTGTGTAAGCCGAGCTTTGGTTAACTTGTTATTATTCCTCTACGTATTAGTCTTCCGCTGAGCATGCTTTTAGCTCCTAATTAATTCTTGTCCATAAACTGTTAGCTTGGGTTCCGGCATGTAGTGTCGCCGAAGACTTGGTTATATTGTTTAACTGTTTATCAGGTTTGAAAAGTTTTAAAAATACCGGCCTTTTGGTGCCGAGGCGTGATACGTCTCTAATGTTACGTCACGTCGTTTTTATAAATATAAGTCCTTGCATGTTAATTGCCTACTTGTTTCCCTCCTTATTTGGGCGGTCCGACCCGCGGTCCCATCTCGGGCCCGGGCCGGGTCGCCACAATTAACACTTTATTGAACCTATTTCGACTCCGTTGAGTCTAAATACTAAGTTTCATTTCTTATACATTTCATCAATCTCAACAATGACACTCACTTCAATTTACAACAATTCCCAAATTAATTCGGGCTTAATTCCCAAGCCCTAAATTCATAAAAACCTTAACAAGGAGATAACACATTTCTCCCCACACACAACATCATCCAAATCAACCTACACATCAATGCCCATTTTAAGTAACAACAAATCCTCCAATAATTCGGGCTTGATTCTCAAGCCCTAACATTCATAAAATTCCACATAAATCACAACTCATATTCTACAACACATAATAACATTCAAATCATACTAGCCATGTTATTAACAAGTTCATATTTCTAACAATTCACAAAATAGGCATACAAGGCATGCAAGATGTTCATTGCCCACAAATAGCACATATATTGTTTTCCTTAGGGCCAATGAACCAAAATAAAAAGAAGGTAACTTACCTAGCTTGAGTGAAAACTCAAGAGAATCAAAATCTAAACGGTGAAGTCGTTCCTTTCGTCGCACACGTCAAGAATCCAACGTTTGGCGGCATCGAATCGGTGGGAATCCTTGTAGATCGGAGGAAGAAGATGAACTAGGGCTCAAAACTCAAGCCCCAACTCACTCTCTCTCTCTAAAGTGTAAGAAGAGGATGAACAAATGAGAGATTTACTGAAAATTTGCCAAGGCTTGGGTATTTATACTTCCCAAATGTGAAGGGTACAAGAGGTATTTCTCAAGTGCAATTAGTAGAGATTAGGGAGTTAACAAACACTAATCCAACCTAGATTAACTTCTAATTAGTGTTAGGACATGATTAGGACTAAGTATGGGTGGTTAGGAAGGGTTTAGAGGGGGTTTAATGAGGGTAGGATAGGCATTTCACGTCAAAACTCAAAACAGGGGAAAATCCCGTAATGGCACACTTTTATGTTGAGGCGGGCGCCTCACTTGCTGAGGCTGTCTCCAAGTTCAGCTCATTTTGTAATTGCCCCCTGCATTTGAGGCGGGCGCCTCACAAGGTGCTAGGCGGGCGCCTCGGCTTCAGAACCTCCAAAACTTGGTCTAAACTTGTCCTAAATGATCCCAAACTTATGGGCAATCATTCTAAGGTCTAACCCAACTCAAAACAAGTCTAAAACACACCCGAACAACTCCCGAAACAACTCGGAGCGAAACCGGGAAGGGGTGCAACAACGTGCAACCGGAACGACGAATGAACTTGCAATCGTACGAGCAATGAAAGGAGACTTTTAAGGCAAGTCTAAGGGCTAATGAAGAAGCTTAAATACTTCTAGAAAGTTGAATAACAACTAGGGAAATAAGAGTCCCAAGCGAGAGACGATTACTGCGACTCGATTCGAACTAGCGATAGAGACGAACGCTATCTCCAAAACTTCAAATCATCGATAGACTTAAGGAACACCTCCAACTTGAAGTCTAATGCATCTAAACATGTTAATAAACCATCTAAAGGAGGTCTAGGACCCAAAGCCAGGAGTCCGTCAGACACAAAAGCGCAAGTAAACCCTCAATCGCGTCGCATTCGCTATCGTCAGTCACGACTTGTGACTTTAGCAAGTCAACAACTATATGAAGTCTCTTAATAATGTTTTGGTCTTAATATGGTCTCTCAAACACATCTAGACCCTCTCGCAAACCAAGCATGCAGTCAACAAAGGAAGAAGTGCAAGTATAGCACGCAAACCGAGATAACGAAGGAGCGGGGTGTTACAGCAAGAGCAGCAAAGGGCAACGTAAAGTAGCAAGTGCAGCAAAAGCAGTAAAGAGCAGCATAAGACAACAAATATAGCAAAGCAGCAGCAGCAGATGGTCGCAAAAGCAAAGAAAAGCACTTGCACCGCTGCACTTGTTTGTTTAGCATCGCAGCACCTGCACCGCAGCACTTGTTTGATTAGCATATCAAGGGCAAACCAAAGCACTTGTTTGTTAGAACCGCAGCACTTGTGTCCCCAGCATGAATAAGCAAGAACTCCGAAAATAGCCAAATCAGCTGAACCAGTAGCAGCAGTTAAAGCATGAAAGGTAAGAAAGGTAAAGTTTGCTTATTCTACCTTCATAAATAAAAGAAAAATCTTTTTCAAAAAGGTTTTGTTCAAAAAAAGGGGGGGGATTATATGTATTATTTTGCATCTAAATAAATGTTTTTGCATTCTAGGCATTATAAAAGTGTGTTTTGCATTTTAAAGATATGTACTGCATTTTTGCATTATCGGGTGCATGATAGAATAAAAAGAGTGCTCATACATCATGTTAGTAGACATCTTATAATTTTTTTGCATTATATTTGCATCAAATAAAGTAGTACATGCATTCATTATTTGCATTTATTATCCAATAAACTGCATTAGAGGTACGCTAAAAAGAAAATAAAATACCACCAATCATGAAAGTAAATATTCTCATGGCATTTACTATATCCCTGCAACATAAGCATGCATGAAAAATAAATTTTAGAGCATAAAATATATCTGTTTTGTCTTATATTCATCCGAAAAATGTGCTCAAAAATGTGTTCAGGAAAATTTGAATTGTATTCCAAAAAAATCTGTTTCGTGAACACATAGCATGCAAAAATGTGTTAGCCTATAACATGCATCATATAGCCCCATTTGCATTCATAGTATAAATCATACATAATAGGGTCAAATAGTAACCATTAGTTCAATCATGCATCGTAAGAATAAATTTCACGCATCATTATCTAATTGCATCATTTAGGCATAAATAGGACATGTATAAGCATTATTAATAAAGCCATGAATGCTTCAAAGGTGCCAAACAATGCCAAAATCTAGCAATCTGAAGTATATCCAGACAAAAAAAAAGAGAGAGAGAGAGAGAGAGAGAGAAAAAAACAAGATGATGAGCATGCAAATAAAGAGAAATGGCAAGCATGCAGAATAAAGAGTAAAAAAAATCAAAAATCAAAAAATCAAAAAATCAAAAAAATCAAAGGAAAATCAAAAATAAAGTCGTGAAGAAATTTTTTTAAAAAAAGAATAAGAAGAAGATCCCCAGCATGGAAAGTTCAGAAATGCAGAAATAGTCAAATCCGCTGTGTCAGCAGCAACAGTCAAAGCATGGAAAGGTAAGAAAGGTAAGGTTTGCTTATTCTACCTTCATTAAATAAAAGGAAAATCTTTTTCAAAAGGTTTTTGTTTCAAAAAAAAAGGAGAGGAAGAAGAAAAGAAAAATCTTTGTCGTGTCCAACAGATTTCGGTCAGTTGGGTGCAGTTTTCAAAATTTGAAGAACGTTCTTTATCGTATTCGATGTTGGGTATTTATCGGTCGAATACAGTTTTCGAAAATCTGAAGGTCCTCTTATTGTGTTTGGAAACAAGGTATTTGGCCAGCCAGACATAATTTTGAAACTACCTCTTAACATATTTCAACGTCAGGTTTTTATCGGTTGAAGTATGGTTTTCGAAATACACAAAAATCTTCATACCGTATTTGACAACGGTTTCGGACCGGAAGAATACGGCTTTTCGAAAAACATAAGAATCTTTTCTTCGTTTGTATTCTCGGATGGGTTTTAAGCCCAAATCAGCTGAGCTACCAGCAGCAGTCAAAAGGCATGAAAAGGTAAGAAATGTAAGATTTTCTTATTCTACTTTCAAAAATAAAGGAAATTTTTTTTTCAAAAGGTTTTTGTTTCAAAAAAAAAGAAAGAAAAAAAAAGAGGAATATTCAAAAAACAAAAAAATAAGCGAAAGGAAGAAGAAAAGAAAAGTCTTTATCGTATCCAGCGGATACAGTTTTCGGAAAATTTGAAGAACGTTCTTTATCGTATTCGATGTTGGGTATTTATCGGTCGAATACATTTTTCGAAAATCTGAAGGTCCTCTTATTGTGTCTGGAAACAAGACATTAGGCCAGCCAGACATAATTTTGAAACTGCCTCTTAACATATTTCAGCAACAGGTATTTATCGGTTGAAATATGGTTTTCGAAAAACACAAAAATCTTCATACCGTATTTGACAACGGTTTCGGACCGGAAGAATACGGCTTTTCGAAAAACTTGAAAATCTTCTCTTCGTTTGTGCTCTCGGATGGGTTTTGACCCAAAGAACACAACATCCTCGTTGGTTGTTTGTTTTGGCTTAGGCCGAACTACGTTTGGTCTGATTCCTTTTATTAAGGGATACGTAGGCAGCCTACATTAGTAGGTCCGACCATCAGAGCACTTAATTTGCATATCTGCTTAAAAACTGCGATAACCTACTATAATCGACTAAAGATGTCTAGGATATGGAGGTTTGTTTCATGTTATAATTTGCTGCATTATAACTGCTACCTGTTGCATCTTTCTCCTTCGTTTTACAATTGAACGAAATTGGAGAGTCTATTCTTATCAACGATGTTCGTCTACTCAGTAAGCTACGGGTTACCCGTAGACTCCATCGTTGAGGGGCTCTGTAGATACCCTAATTTCGTACCCCCGGTATGTGACATGACATAAAATATCAAGATCTGTTAAAACATTAACAAATGTCAAGTTACAGGGTCAAAAGTGCAAAAGGACAAAGCAGGATGCACAAAAGGACGAACTACAGGGACCAAAGTGTACAAAAAGTGGATACTTTGAAATTAGGCGCCACCACCATAGAAATTGGGCATGGCGCCCAATTCCATATGTTGCGCCCAAATTTGTATTGCGTTGCGCCCAATTCTCTCCTTTATTTGCCGTAAAGTGCAATCTGTCCCGTGTAGTGTACAAGTCGGATGATGCACAAGGAGGAAAATTAAATTCCGTCGATGTCCTCAAATCAGCCTATAAATACAGGGCCCCGACTCCTCATTCAACACACCTTTTCTTCGATAAAAATTCTCAGCGTTCTCGTTCATTTGGAGAAATAGAGAGCAAAGTGAGATAGTGAGCGATCACCTCAAAAAGCCTCGAAACCCTGCCAAACCTCCTCCAAACACAAAACCAATAGGTAGAAGTGAGCCTTAGCCCCCAAGCTAGGTATCCACCCTATTTTCCCGGTCCAAAAATCGTGGAAAGAGCAGTTGCTCTGCCCGATTTAAAAGGCCAAATCAGCCAGAAATAAGCCGTTATTATGCCCGATTTCAGCCTACCTCAAGCAAACACAACAACCAAAATAAACAGTTACTCTGCCCAAATCCCGAGGCTGAAAGTAACTTTCAGAAGCAGTCACTCTGCCCAAATTCACACAACACACAACACACAACAACAACAACAACAAAAAGACTCCTCTCCCCGGGACGGAGCAAGCACACCCTAGCCGTCAAGAAGTTTTATTTTAAAGCTTTTATTTGTAAAAGTATTATTTCCAATCCGGCCCAATGTAGATATATAAGTAGTTGTGCTACCCGGATTTAGTTAGGAAATAGTACTAAATGTAGCCGTTATTATGGCCAAATATTTTCATGTATATTTGTGATTATTTGTAAAAGGACAGTTGCAAGTCTGTAAATAATGTAGACATAATGGATGTATTTGTAGGAAGTTAATGCTTTGTTTATCTGTTAAATAAATATAACAAAAAGCATACTTTAGCCAAAAACTGTTTTGAGACGAAAGGGCGAGTTGGGTGCTAGCACCTTCCCAACTCGTAACTTAGCCTCCGGCCGCTTTTATTATCTCTGGTTTTCTTTTTGGTTTTGCTTTATTTTTTCCTTAAAATAAAGATGGCGACTCTAAAACATTTTGGATCCAGCGGGGCCTCGCAACATCTTTCTTTGCACTTTCACGTTCTCTCCTAAAAAAAGGGAGAATGAGAATGGAAAGGTGATGTATTCCTATGTCCTGGTATCCCCTAAAAAAAGGGATAACTTGACATAGAAAACCCAGAGCACCCATAGTGATCCGAGATAGGCCATAAGACTATTTTCATAAAATCCATAGTGGGGGCGCTGCAACATTCCTTCCTTGCACTTTCACGTTCTCCCCTAAAAAAAGGGAGAATGGGAATAGAAGTGATGTATTCCTATGTCTGGTATCCCTAAAAAAGGGATAACTTGACATAGAAAACCCAAAGCTCCCATATTGGATCAAAATCCACTAAAGGCAACCGAGGCGCATTCCAACGCGCTTATTCGGAGGCACTCCTCTCGCACTTTTGATTTCGTCCTCCCTAGACAAGGGAGGGTGGAGCAGAGCGATGGATGTCATCCGCATCCGCACGTATCGCACCTATCCAGAGCGCGCGGGCGCATTTCCTGAACCCAGCGGCGTGCTAAATTAATAATTTACTATGTTTATAAGATAATACATATATGATTATTCTTAAAGGCCCATAAAATATATAAATTAATAAATTCTTATATATTACATAATATATTAGTGATTTATGAAGACTTTATAAAAAAAACTAATTTTTAAAACCCGTGCGTTAACGCAAATCATTCTTCTTTTTCAACTAAATCGTAAATAAAGAAAATAAAGAGGATAAAAAAAATTCTTAAGGGATAAAATAAGAAGAATCAATTTATTAACAAATACACATCAGTATATCACTAATCATTATAGATTCTAAAAAATTTCATTATACACAACATTTGTTGTTTTATTAGTTCGTTTTTCATCTTCACCGCATATCAATATTTTCAAATCAAAACAATTTGTTACTCTAGAAACAACAACATATTGTGGTCGCCGGTGTGCGCGCCCGTGTGCCCTTGGATGAGGGGTGCACACGCGGCGGATCTGAGGACACCATCGCTCTCATTCCATCCTCTCTTGTTTAGGAGAAAACAAAATTAAAAGTGCGAGAGGAGTGTTGTCAAAATAGCGCGTTGGAATGCCTTAGTTGACTTTAGTAGATTTTTTATCCAATATGGGAACTTTGGGTTTCCGCATCAAGTCATCCCTTGTTTAGGGGATACCATGATATGAGAATACATCACCCTTTCATTCCAATTCTCCCTTTTTTAGGGGAAAACGGAAAAGTGCAAAAAAGGATGTTGCGACGCCCCCACTATGGATTTTATGAAAATAGCCTTATGGCCTATTTCGGATCACTATGGGTGCTTTGGGTTTCCTGCATCAAGTTATCACTTGTTTATGGGATGCCAGGATATAAGAATGCATCACCCTTTCATTCTCATTTTCCCTTTTTTAGGGGAAAACAGAAAAGTGCAAGAAATTAGTGTTGCAACGCCCCACTGGATCCAAAATGTTTTATAGAGTCGCCATCATTATTTTAAGGCAAAAATAAAGCAAAACCAAAAGAAAAGAAAAACCAGAGATGGCAAAACGGGTTCGGAGGCTAAGTTACAAGTTGGGAAGGTGCTAGGCACCCAACTCGCCCTTTCGGTTTCAAAAGCGGTTTTTGGCTAAAGTATGCTTTTTGTTATATTTATTTAGCAAATAAACAAAGCATTTAAAGACATGAAAATAAAAGCAAATACATCCGCGACTACATTATTTACTGATTCATAGCCGTCTCTTACATAATAATTACAAATATATTTAAAATATTTGTCCATTATAACGACTCTTTTACATATTATTTTCTAACTAAATTCGAGCAGCACAACGACTTATATTTTCTACATTGGGCCGGATTTAAAGAACAACTTTTATAAAAATAACGCCTTAAAGGCTATTACCTCTAGAGCCGAGGTGTGCTCGCTTGTCCTTCCTGAGAGGGAGACTTTTATGCTGCTGCTGCTGTGATTTGGGCAGAGTGACAGCTTATTTTTGGTGATTTTGGCTCGCTCACTCGGGTAAAATGACGACTTAGTTTTGTGGTTTTGGCCTATTTAGTTGGGCGGAATAACGCTTATTTTGTGATTTCACTTATTTACTCGAGGCAGTAACGGCTTACTTTATGGTTTTTGGTCGGGAAATTAGCGGATACCTAACTAAAAGGCTAGGGATCACTTTAACCGGTGGGTTTTTGGTTTGGCGGAGTTTTGGCGTGGTTTCAAGGCTTTATAGGCTGACCACTCTATCTCACTTCACTCACTACTTTCTCAAATGTTAGGACGATGCGTGAGAAATTTTATCGACGCTTTCTCGATCTTTTTTTCCTGTGCTTTGAGTGAGCCCCAACGCCTATTTATAGCCGAGGAGAGGACACATCGGGATTAAAAATCCTCTCAGGCGTTTAAATCCTTTCAGACACCGTGCCCGCTTGCACAATGCGCTAATCGAGAGGTCCTCAGAGCACTTGGGCACGGATCCAAGGCCTTCTTGGCGCGGCGCCGATGCCTGGCCGCCAAGGTACTATTCCACTTTCAAAATTGGCACTTTTATCCTCGCATTTTATCAAGTTTAGCGATCCTCGCTGCCTTTTGCATTTTAACTCCCTGTAACTTGACATTTGTTATGTTTAAACGCTTATGATATCACATGCCGAGTCACACATCGTGGGTACGAAATTGAGTGTCTCCTCAACGATGGAGTCTGTAACCCGAGGCTTACCGAGTAGATCTAACATCGTTGATAAACAATATACTCTCCAATTTCGCTCAATTAAAAATAGGGAGGAATGCAACGGTAATGCTTATAATGCAACTTTATAATGTTAACCAAACTCCATAGTCTAGACATATTTAGTCCGGTTATAGCAGTTATCACAGTTTTTAAGCGCATATGCAATGAAAGCTCTAATGGTCGGACCTACTAGTGTAGGTCGCTGCTCTACGTGTCCCTTAATAAAGGAACTCGCACTCAAAACGTAGTGCCAAAACCTAAACTATCACTCGTAAATCGGCCGCGCTTACCCAAAATAGTCGCCTTACGATCCTTATATAAGGAATCATGACCGAAACGTAGTTCACTCGGGGATCAAATGGCGTGCAAGTGTCGCAATGCTAAATGAGCAAGTGTCGCAAAGCTTTATCAAATGAGTGCCGCAAAGGTAATTATAAAGTGTTGTGATGGTCGGTTCACCGAAATAGACGCCACGTATCCTTAGCCAAGGAATCGACCAATCGTAGTTCGCCTACTACTATGCGCATTAAATGTCTCATCGTC
>JABEVN020003829.1:0-16756 GCA_013146195.2 Codonopsis lanceolata | reverse complement strand
TATCATCGTACTTCTTGTAACTGCTTTGATGCTACTTATGTCTTGTGTCACTATTTCTATTAGTACTATGATGCACATCTTCAACTCCTGAATTTGATCTTTCTAAATGATAAGTCCTCTGATCTCTCCCGACAACTATTGTAGCTTAAAAGCCTGGTATTATAAGGCAGTTCCCCGAAAACCTTACAGATTTCAAACTTAAGCTTGTTGTCCTCAAATCTAGTGACATAGTCCACCAGAACACCAGGGGACTCCCTATGCCTGTACAACCAATACAGTAGGTCATATGTAATTGATAATAATGAACTTTTGACTAATGTATTGAAAGATTTGAACATCCTCTAATCAAGGATTTTGTTTCTGAAAAAAAGATAGTGGTTCCATTCATTTCATGGAAAATAACTTGCCAAAATGATTTTGGGAAGTCAATATGTCATGTAAGAATAATTCATTTCTCATGTTTCGTTAATGCACGGAAAACTGGCCCAAGTCACTTTTGTAACAAAGGAGAACAATTTTCAGAAAAATAAAGTAGAGAGGAGATTGGAGTTACATTTACCAGAAATGACTGAAAGAAGCTATAAACCAAAAGTCGTTTATCTTGAGAGAATGAATGATCTTCCTTTAGAATAGAACAAGCTTGGCTTAAGCATTGTTTGGTGCTTACATGTCATCATTAACCCTATATAAGGTGGTCACTTAAGGCACCTGACAACCATTATAAATCTTCAATAAGAATAAGTGCAGACATACTACACCTTTTGTCTTACTTAGAGGCAAAAAAATGATTAGCATTTACCGAAACGATGGGAGCAGAAGACAAGTGAATTCAAATCTCTTAAAAACATGAAAGTATATTGAGGTTTAATAAAATATATGGCACCAGGTGAGTCTACCCAAGAAAAAAACAATGCTTTTCACCAGCCTTACGAGTTTCCTTAAGAGCCAATCGCTCCATAGAAAGGGGATAAATAGATCCTTGTACACCAACAAGCATGCGAAGATGATTTAAGTTTCCATTATTCAGTGATCTTGTTATTAATGTTATAGCATCAAGAGCTTAATTGCCCAAATGATTTGGTAGCAACAGTAGGCCTTTGCTGCATTATCCTGAGTGTCTTCCATTTTTCCAAGTGTTACAGGGAAATTTTACTAGAGGAAATGTCAAGAACACCAAAAACTTAGGGAACTACATTTGGTAGAACAACAAATACATATCAATTTACATGTCCATTCGTTTCTGATTTTCAGATTCTAAGATCAGAATCACAGTTAAGTAACATTCATTTAAGAGGTGCAGGGCTCTAACCGACAAACAAAATACAAAAAAAACTGTAGTTTGAAATATGGATTCCAAAGTTAAAACACAATGCATAAACAGGGAATTACCTGGTGCCAAGTACCCAATTGTGCCTAAAGTTTTTGTGAGTGAAATAAACTGATCTTCACCGAAAAGTTTGGAAATTCCAAAATCACTAACATGTGCAACCATATTTTGATCAAGCAAAACATTGCTAGGCTTCGAATCATAGTGAATTGTCTCTAAGCACTGAGTTGTTTCAGTAATTGAGCAGCAACAATTTCCCTCTCCCATGTTTGGTTTGTTAGAAACCTAGAATTTTGATCATATTTGAGCTCTTTGTTTTTATTATTGGTTGGTTTTGTTTTCATCTAATACCATCTATTTCCTAACATTCGCATTTAGAATGCTAGACGAGTATTAAGAATGATGACTGAAGCTAAATCATCTTAGATTCCAACTTAATGATTGCAACTGTCAATCATCAGAAATCTACTTCCAATAATTTTATGATCGTTTGGTCATGCCATTCTACATCCACAATTTCTTATATATTGATTTGTTAAGGGGCTTCCATTCCTGATAAGTTATTGATATTTCTATTTCAGTCTCATGCCTTTTGGTTACCATTAGCTATAAAAATTGTTTTGAAACATGTTGGTGTCTCTGTTGTAGATCGTTCCACATCTTATATGCTAGCTTTTTTTTAGAGGCTAAATATCTATGACGCAGTATAGAAATGAGGAATATCATTATCACTATTGAAGCACTAAAGCACTTACTGGAGTTCAAAACTAATGTGCATTTACCCTTTGCCAAATGAATCAGCTTCTCAGTCTATTGATATCACCTAGGCCCAAGGCTTATCAAGTTTGATCATGAGCAGCACCTCAGCTGTCCTTGGCCCAACCCCTTCATTATGCACGTAGTTGGTGTCCTAGGCTCCTGGTTGAAGGCATCACCTTATTCTTTCAATCTTTTATGGGCATGCTTTTTTTCTTTCAATCTAACGCTTTTTTTTTCTTTTTGCAGCTCTGCCACAAACAAGTTTATCACTTCGAAGGATCATGCATATGTCCAGATAGGTCAACTTTCCACTTTCCACTTTGCTCTCTTTGGGTTTATCCGAGCCCAGATAGGTCTTGGCTAATTGGAAGTATTAATTTCATCTCCCACTCATGCTTTATGTTGATTCTCGTTAAGTTTTTTGTGTGGTAGTCCACTTTAAAGCACGAGTACTTCATGTTTGTAACATAGTTAGCATATCCATATTAGAAGAAAAGATTGACAAGTAGTTTTCTTGTTATGTTGCAAAGCCTCAGTAGAACACAAACACACAGACACACACCCACACTGTTCTCGACAAGTTTTTGTTTTTCGTCAAATACTCAGCATGAGCATGATAGACAAATTTCCCAGCAGCAGAGTTTTATAATAGACATTTAGGGGGCTACTTCATGATATTTCTTCCATCAGCATGAGTAATCTGTGAAGGTGTTCTTAATTTGTATGTAAAATAAAAACAAAAAACAGGACAACACACACACACACACACCCACATCAATCTTATTGATGTTCAATTTGCTTGAATTGATATGTATGGGAAATGTGCTGAGATTGACATTTATGTGCCAATATGTGAAAGCTTACCTATGAGAACTCTCAAGACTTGCAATTCGTTGATGACATCGTTCTTGTGGGTTGGTATTGTTGAAGATGTGGTTGAGTTGTTTGGGTTAATGGTTGATGAAGGGATTGGATTTAATGAAATTAGTCTCTTGACAACACTAAAAGCATTATCATACTCCTCTTTGGCTAGCTTGACTAGATGTAGTTTGATACACTGTTGCACAGTAAAATCAGGGTTTGAATGCGATCAAGCAGTTTCATGTTCTTTAGTAGATGCTTATTCAAGATTTGGGCATGTGAATAATTCTCGACAGGTATTCAAACAACTTCCTTCAGCAAGTGTCTTTTATTGGACTTGAATCATTAACGCACATGTCCGAAGCGGGAGGGGAGAGGAATGCCTCGAATTGTTTAGATCAATGATTCAAAAGGGTTTGAAACCAGACAAAGCGACCTTCCTGTGTGTGTTAACTGGGTGCAAGTATTCTGGGCTGGTTGAAGAGGGACGGATGATGTTTGCTTCAATGAAAAGTTTACATGGCATTGATCCATATAGGCGGCATTTTTCATGTATGGTGGATCTTCTTGCCACACTGGTTTGCTCAATGAGGCAGAGGAGTTGCTAATACAAGCACCAGTAAAGGATGACTCGGTATTATGGAGTTCAATGTTACAGAGTTGTAGGGCCCACCAAAATGGAAGTGGGAAGGAGAGTCGCAAAAATACTGATGGGTCTTGAGCCGGAGAACCCTTCTATTTGGTTGCATGTTTCAAACTTTTATGAAGAAATCAGGGAATTTGAATCCTCGATGCAGATTAGAGAGGTTGTGCTACCAAGAATGATGCAAAGAGATACTAGGTACAGTTTTATTGAGGTGGATGGTCACGCTTAGCTCTAATGACATGCCATTAAAATTTGCCGCGAGCTAATTTTATTTCATTGCTATATGTTGTTTTAGCTGCAAGTAACCACTGCAAAGTAAGCAATTGAGGAGCAGGAGGCTGTTGTTATTTTAGACTATTAATTCTATGCTGGTTGGTCTATGTTGCTCCCACTTAAATCTTCTTTTTCTATGCATATCAGGCCTTTAGATGCTTGGAAACAAGCTTGCTCCATATCAAAATCGGTACTTTTGGTTCCTCCAGGACGCAGTTATCTAGTTAATGCAACAAAATTTAAAGGACCTTGTGTTGATAAGTTAGTCATTGAGGTAATATCCTACTATGGATTCATTTTGGCATCGAAAATATGTGCTAATTTGGTGGTGTTTTTCGATTTCTAATACTCCCTCCATTCAGCTCAATGTTGTTCTTTATTGAGATTCATATTTTTTTAGCTCTGCGAAATTTCATTCTTGTGAAATGGGATCAGTATGAATTATGTTGGTTACATTTTTCTTTTCTCGTGGTCTGTGATGAATTAAAGATTTGCCTACATTGTCTGATTGTTTATTGTGACAGAGGAATCTAGAGATTCTGAGGCCTTTCTGTTAAATACGATTCTTGTTTGGTTTTATTATACTTGTATGATGAGGGTATCAGCACATCATGCCAGCTTTTAGAACAAGGGATGGTGCTAAGGGTGAAATTTTGGTAATGCACAGCACACTCATGGTTTTTATTACTGATGTGGGAACCACAGCTATTCGGATATGCTTCTTGGGATATGGTCTGATATCTGTATTGAGATTCATATTTGTTAGCTCTGCTAATTTCCTTTCTTGTTAAATGGTGGCAATATGAATTATCTACATTACATTTATCTTCTCGTGGTCTGATGAATTAAAGATTTGCCTACATTGTCTGATTGCTTATTGCAGCAGGAATCTTTTAATATCTGAGGTCTTCCTTTAGAATTTGTCTCTAGCTTGGTTTCATACTAATTAGCAAGCTATAGTTGTAGGTGTAGCAGCAGCCTTGGTAATTATTTTAGTAATTTTGATTATTCTTTTTATTTAATTTTAAACTTGTGCTGGTGGGTCTGTTTTGCTCATTTGCAGACATTACTATAATATAGGCTTCTTAATGAATGATGATGTTCTCTTAACGTTATGAGCATATCACCACAGTCCTCTCGTCCCTTCCCCATCAACGTATTTTTTGTATGTGTTGCTTATGTTTCTTGCGAGTAGTAGCTGTTGATTATTGGTAAAAATAGGAGTTATTTTGCATAACTAAAGATGTTGCCTTTTCATTTTTACTTGTGTTTGTGACATCAATTTGTGTTGCCATATTTCTTCAGCACTACATGTATTAATCTTGAAGGGGCGAGAGGTGTTTCGCTGGTGCAGAATGATTCAAGATTCATCAAACTGATTAAAGAATGTGATGATCATATTGCAGGTATGCTACTTATGAATATTCTATGTGCGCAAAATGTTGTCTTCTTTGCAGAAAATTGCCCGTAGCTGTTTAAAATGAAAATGAGCTTATAATAATTTTTCTTATATTTCCTTGGAAAATGAAAATTATGTGATTATTTTCAATTGATTGTTTTATTTCATTTATTTTTCCAGGTTGCTTTTGGAAATATCGCAAGATGTCGTTCGATGCACATTGGTCAAAAGTTATCATCAAGCTAGCGTTTGTTTTTGTTTTTTATGATCTAATTTGTAGTTTGGTAAACAATCAACTTTATTAACAGATTGATGTAATGATTATTTTTTTATTATTAATGATATCTTCTTTTACTAAAACTTTTGTTTGTTTTATTAATGAAAATGCTAAATTTATAAGAAATTATTTTTTAGGACGTTGGAAGTCGACCTTAATAAGTTTCCCATCAATTTTTTTCAATATTACCCATCACTATTTTTTGTAATTTCCCACCAAAAGTTTTGGCGCCAAAACATTTAGGACGCTAACAATCGGTCCTTTTTGTTTTCCCACCAAATTTTTAGAACCAAAAGTGTTGGCGCCAAAACATTTAGGATGGAAACAATTCGTCTTTTTTATTTCCCGCCAATTATTTAGAATGTTTTGAAATGTATTAGGGTCGGCAAAAATTCCGTCCTTAAAAACCTTTAGGGACGGCTCGTCGTGTCCCTAAAACATTTAGCACCCATATTATTTAAGCCCCCATTTTGCCGTCCATATGGCCGTCCTAAATACTATTAGGGACGACAAATGGACTTTTAGGGACGGTTAATGAGCGACCCAAATACTCTCTTTTCTTACGTATGTGATAGATATATCCTTTAATTACTAGCCAAAATTACTCATCCTAGACATATACAGATACCCCCAATTTTCGTTTGTAGGTCTCGTATGAGACTGTCTTATGAATCTTAATTTGTAAAACAGAACTCATTCTCTCACAATTCAGCCCACCAAGTCACCAACACACGGTGAGTCAGGTCAAAAGGATCCATATTATATAAAATATTCGTAAGACCGTCATTCATAAGTTTTCGCCTTTTCTTTTTGGACAAGTCATTTTTCCATTTTTATTGATTAAAAACTAATCTCTCTACGCAACTAAATTATTTGTTTCTAACCCTTTTTTTTTTGTAATGCTAAATTCTTTGTTATTCATCAATATTATCAATATTAATTTCACATTTAATCCCACGAACCTGACTCTGTTTCCTTGTGCTGGCTAAACTATTCACAGTGTGTGTGTGTGTGTTGCATAATTTCACCCCACATTAAAGCCTCCTTATTGCCAAAGAAGCTTGTACTGGCAAACAATGACAATGGCAGTAGATTCCTCCCTCTCCTTCATCCTACTACAGCTTGTTTCACTTCAATTATCGATAAATACTCTGGCGTAAACATTACCAAATTTCCTGATGTGTTTATCTTTGCCGATTCAAGCTCTGATCCCGCCAACAACAGTTACATTACATAGCAACTCTACTCAAGGCTACCCATTGCCCATATGGTAACGACTTCCTGGGTCATATTGCCTCTAGACGGTTTTATGACGGAAAAGTCGTTGCAGATCTCTTGGCCTCGACCCTGGGGATAAAGGACACAATTCCTCCATTCTTGCAGCCCTTTCTTTTGGATGACAAACTATGTACGGGTGTCAACCATGCATCTGCTGGCTCGGGATACGACGATCTAACTGCTTCTCTTTCAAATGTTATACCTGTGTTGCGACAAGCAGTGTATTTCAAGAGTTATATAGAAAAGCTCAGGAGTATTGTAGGGGAAAAAGAGGCTAAGAAGATGGTCAATGGTGCTTCGGTTAGTATTACAGCAGGAACTAATGACATTGTTTTCAATTATAAGGACCTAGGTTGCACGGTTTAGAGTAGAGGGAATTTCAAGTGGGTACAATTTTGAAAACATGTTTTCATCTAGGACCATTAATTTTTTACATATTTCATAAAACTACAAATTGCTTACCAAATGACAAAAATGTCATTAATGAAAACTCAGATGTCAATCCTTGGCATCAGAAATCAACCTGATGTCAGGCATCAGAAATCAACCTGATGCCAAAAATTAACCTGATGCCAGGCATCATAAGTCAACCTGATGCCAAAATTCAACCTGATGCCAGGCATCAGAAATCAACCTGATGCCAAAAAGTAACCTGATGCCAGGCATCAGAAATCAATCTGATGCCAAAAATCAACCTGATGCCAGGCATCAGAAATTGAAAAAAGAAAATTGGAAAAAGTAAAATTAGGACGTTCCGTAACATAAAATATTCCGATTACGATTTAGCAAACCGACTCCATAGTCGGCATTCATCACGCTGATACAATAATGCAAAACATTTCCAAACACCATTATCATTATCACTCCGTACTGTTAGATTGGTTATCATAAATTATACTATTTGAAACAAGAAATGGAGAACTCCCAAGCTGGTAATGAACAAGGCAAGACCCTGAAAACTTTAATTGCAGCTGCCTGGGTGAGCAAGGAGAATCGACGGCCGCGACTACTATGGCGAATGAAAATGACAACAACTATCCTAGCCGTCAATCTTCATTAACCACAAGAACTCCTTTTACTAACCTCGGTCAAGTCGATGCCGATCTCGCCTCGCTCGATTTTACAAGACCAGTTTCCCATTCTCCCTCTGCGTGTGTGTCCGCTCAAGAAATTTTGAGATTCTTTGAGGAAAGTGGGAAGAGCGAGCAACCCACGGCGTTGGGGGTTTAAAAATGAAATAGATACAGGCGGCCATGAACGCTGGGGGCGAGTTCATCTTCTTCTCCAGCGCCGGCAGATCTCACAGTTGATAATGCAAACGACAGTGCTGTATTCGCCGGCGAGCTCTACCGTCTTCGCAAACGACAATGCATAATCGTAATCCGACGATCTGCATAATCGGATTTCTTCAGAATCCTTCGATTTGGAAGGTTTACCTCTTCGACTTTAGAAAGGTTGAGTTGAGAGTGGAATTGATCCACGAAAGGATCTCCGATCGACCAAGCGAAGCAAATGGCGTCCGTCATCCCGATGTTCGCCGCCATTTTGTGTATTTCTCTATTGGCGTTCTAAAGAGACTGCTTGCTTGAGAGCCACGAATACACGACCCCAAAACGATGTTATTGAGTACATAAAGGGTAGACAAGTACTTTTGCCTAAAAATTGTACCTAAAAGAAATGTGCAAAAAATAGGTGGATTCATTTGAAAACATGTTTTTAAAAATGTACCGACTTGTAATTTTTTCTTTAGAGTATCTGAAAATAACTGTGTTACGGATACGGACGCAGGGCCGTCCCTGCCACAAGCCTTGGGCCCCCCAAAAAAACCCCAATTTTTTGGGCCCCAAAATCTTAAAAAAAAACCTGCCTATCATTAGAAAGAAAAAATTAGCCCTATTCTAAACCCCAAAGAACGAAGGCTCTTGCTCTCCACGACATTGACGACAGACAACTCCATCACTCCACGCCTCGCCTGCCCGTCCAGCTTTCGGATCCAGTCCCTCCGAAGAACGCAAGACGGAAACTCCATCAGACCATCGCAGCTCATGACGGTGAGTCGGTGACAAGTGACGACAACTCACGCCTCACAGCAAGTTTTCAACTTTTCTGTTTTTTTTCCACAATTTCTTGGAAACTAAATGCTTGATGCTTCAATCTTCATGTTTACCTGCTTGGAAACTGAATAATACTTCATTATGCTTCAATTCAATGCTTGGAAACTGAATATGAAAGAATAGTTTGAAATTGCTTACTTGCTTCATTGCTTGGAAACTGTGTCGGTAAATACAGAACACTCCCATTTCTTAATTTTTTTTTTACAATCACAATTTCTTAAATTTTCTTGATTTCTCCCATTTGCCCCAACTTATTAATTGCTTTAACTAATTATTAACTTTTAAGTATGTGAATCATTTGCCAATTTTTTTAATGGTTTTTCCGTTTTTGAATTTTTGACTTGTTGGTATTTTGATAATGGTCGATAAATTTTTGGGCATTTAAGTATGCAAATGAGTGACTTGTTGGTAATTGGTGGTATTCTAATTGAAATTTGATTATTTGAACACATACTATAATTCTAAAATAGAGAAATTGATTAATTTTTGGACATTTTTGTTAGTTGCTTCTAAATGTGCTAGAAGAGGGACATTTATGTAGTACTTTGTAAATATGTTTTGTGTTATGCTCATAACTTTGAAATGAAGTGTTTTTTATTATCTTTTATGTTTGTTTGATTGTTTCTTTAGTTATTCAAAAAAAAAATTGCTACATAGAAAGGTCCCATTCGAGAAGATCGGCCTTAGGCCCTCAATTTCACAGGACCGACCCTGTACAGATGGATACACTTGATTGAAAGAGTGTATGTACAACCTAGACAATGACATTCCCTTTAGGCGGTCTCAATTCACCCTTGATGGCTACCCAGACTACATCCTAAGAAGGCTGCTTAACTTTGTTAAGGTTGGCTCTCTCTCACTCTCTCTCTCTCTCTCTCTCTCTAATAACATCCTAAAGACTAAAGTTTACGAATTACATGAATTATTCGATCTTGGATGTCGAACAATATATGGTTATAGCAGAGCTCCCTCTGGTTGGTTGTTTCCCAATACAAATGTCTCTTATAAGTTCAAGAATCCTTCCGCTTGACATATAAGAACATCACCAATGCAACCGTGAATTTGATCTGTTGTGTACAGTACAAGACTTTGCAAGCAATAAATATAGTAATCAAAGGGAATAGAGACAGATTGAGAGGCCAACGGACTATTGAAAATTTATTAATGCCAACTTAAACACATTCTAGGGTTACAATTATATAGAGATAAAATACCAAACCCTAAACGGCCTAAACAAAAAAACCTGAAAACAATTTAGTGCACGGATGCGGTCGCATTGCTCCACAGGTTGCGACCACTTCGCCATTAAGTGCGGTCGTGTTGAATATAGCAGTGATAACACCAACACCAGTGCTGGAAAGGCCACTGCTGGAAAGGCTAATGAAGTTAATGAAGTAAACAATGTACAAAGATGGTACATCAACAGTGATCTATTGAAGTTGTTGGAGGCAGTTAAAGTTCCGGATATTACAACAACCTGGAAGTGAAGACTTTCATTCTGTTAAGGCCTCCATCCATTCTGTTAAGGCCTCCATCCATTCTGTTAAGTCTGTTTGTCTACTAAAGGGGTAGTCATGTTATTGTATATAGGTTGGGGGGGTTATTCCTGTAACAAGGTGATCCAAGTTTAGATTCCAGTTTGTTAGGTTGTTATTTTCCATGTCTTTGTATCGATCGAGAAACAATCATGCAAAGTTCAGTTCCTCCTAACATCCTTGCACACTGTTTTTCATACAGCTAAATTTCTTTCAACAAATTCAATATGGTATCAGAGCATTCGATCCAAACTTTATTAGTTTCTTGGATCTAATTTATGTGAATTTTTGTTCGATTCAACCTCAATTTCTGTGAGATTTCGCGGCAAATCTCGTTTCGATTTGGTGATTAGTTTACGTTTTTTTTTTGGGGCGGACTTGATTGAAGATTTCCATGGAGACTGAAGGTGTAGAACAATCAACATCCAATGCCGTAACTACAAATGAGGACTCCAATTGAAGAGTCAACATCTAACGCCAGAACCACATCGAGGAATCCAATTCTGACTTCTATGGAGATTCCGATTGATTCCAACATGCATCCATTATTCATCCACAACAATGATCATCCAAGTCTTGTTCTTATCTCTACTAAACTCACTGGCACAGACAACTATAGTGCTTGGTCTCGATTAATGCAAATTTCATTGTCGGCTAAGAATAAATCCTCCTTGATTAATGGTACTTTTCCTATTCCAGAACCTAATTCTGTTTTATATCCAATTTGGGCTCGTGCCAATGACATGGTCATATCATGGATTTTTAATGTAGTCACCGAAGATATAAGCAATAGTTTGCGTTTTGTGTCTTCAGCCTATGTTGTTTGGACATAACTTAAGGAGAGGTATTCTAACATAGATGGACATAGGGCCTTTCAGTTGGAAAAGGACCTTCATAGGCTTGAACAAATGGAGGGTTCTGTGGAGAATTATTATCACAAAATGAAGGGGCTGTGGGATGAAAGTTCTGCCTTAGACACCATCACAGCTTGTTCTTGTAATAATTGCCATTGTGGAGCTGTTAAGGCACATGAGTCTAGAGAACAGAGAAAGAAGTTAATGCAATTTTTAATGGGTTTGCATGATAGCTTTGCTAACATTAGGGGTCAGATCTTGAGGATGAAACCTTTACCTAGCATAGAAGAGGCATATTACATGGTGAAACATGAAGAATCATTAAGGGTTGGATATGTGTCTGATCATAATGTGATACTAGCAGCTATGGGTAAATCTTGTGATGATAGTGATAGTAAGATAGCAGCAGCTAATTATAGAGGTTCTGGAAATTTTGGAAATTCTGGAAATACTGTGAACAAACCTTCTTATGTCAAAACCCCTTTCAAGAAGGGAATAATTTGCAACTATTGTAATAAAGAAGGCCATACCAAAAGTGAATGTTATAGGCTTCATGGTTTCCCTGTTGGACATCCAGCCTTGAATAAGCAAAACAAACCTGATAACAATAGGGTGCGTAATTTAAATACTTGGTGGAGCGACCAAAGTAATGCAGTGCGAGCAATCATGGAAAGCACAACGGTGCACATGATGAGATCAACATATTGAAGGCCCAACTCAATCGGGTTATGAACATCTTTGAAGTGCAAGGATACTCCGAAGATCATCTTCTTGCCATGGCTACCGGTGCAAATGTTCATTAGCGGTATGAGTGTTTCCACCGATAGTTATGCAAATGTTATAGCATCAATCCATAGTGTTACTACTTGGGTAGTTGATTCAGGTGCCACAGACCACATTTGCATTTCTCTTCCACTAATGCATTCTATTGTTGAATTATCGAGCCTATTATTATGTCCTTCCTAATGGTAATCAAGCCGTAGTAACACACAAAGGTTACGTAACTCTTTCCTCGGTCTTTGTTATCCATGATGTCCTATATGTTCCTAGTTTTAAGTTCAATCTTCTTTCCATTCCCAAGGTACTTTCCCATTCCACACATATTGTCACTTTCACTAAAAATACTTGTATCTTCCAGACCGTTGAAGATCGTCATAGCAACCGGTAAAGCGCATAGAGGCTTGTTCCTTCTCAGAGTCAAGCTTCTCCTTTCCATTACTGCTTCAACCACTCTCAATGAACAAGTGGATGAATCTTACAGTTCCTATTCTTCGATCTCACGGCAGAATATTAGGACATCCTTCTATGTCTACAATGAGAAAGATACCTCAATCTGTCTACTATTTTCAATCAAAAGAACGATTGTAGATTGTACTACTTTACAGTAGCATTTGTCCTCTTGCAAAACAACACAAACTCAAGTTTTCTTCTAGTGTTTCACAGAGTACAAAATGTTTTGACTTACTACATTGTGATCTTTGGGGTCCATACAGGATTTCCACTTTGAATGGATGTAAGTATTTTCTTACCATTGTGGATGACTTTTCTAGGTGTGTTTGGACTCACATTACCTACCAAACAACATGTCTTTAAAACTCTTCAAACCTTCAATGCATATGTTAATAATCGGTTTCAAACCACCATTAAAGTCATTAGGGACGATAATGGATCGAAATTCTTTAACCAATAATTGACTCCTTTTCTTGACAACCTTGGCATTCTTCATCAATCATCTGTTCTTATACACCACAACGAGAATGGAGTTGTGGAGAGAAACCACACAACTCACGGAAATGGCCAAAGCATTAAGATTTGAGTGGTCTTCCCAAACACTTTTGGGGATACTGTTTGCTAGCAGCAACATATCTCATTAACAAACTTCTTACCAGTGCCACTAATTTTCAGATCCCTCATGAAATTCTTTTTACAACCAAGGTGGATTTCTCTCATTTAAAATCTTTTGGGTGTTTATGTTATGCTTCCATACATGGTTCAGACAAATTTGAACCAAGAGCTATTCAATCTATATTCTTAGGATATCCCATTGGTCAAAAAGGATATCTTATGTATAATTTGGCCAACAAGAAGGTTTTTGTGAGTAGACATGTAGTCTTTCATGAAAATGTCTTCCCTATGACATATCAGCCTTCCACCAATGCCCCTAACCTAAGTCCAAATCATGCTCCTTGGCCTATTGATGAACCTGTACCAGTTTTTCATTCCCATACTTCTTCCCCTATACCTGCTACCCATTCAGATCCTTCATCTAATTCACCTCCTGCTACCTGTCGAGATCTTTCATCTAACTCACCACGATACCCATCAAACCCTTCTAGTTTCATTTCCTTATTCGATTACGTCACTGCTTCACCCAATTACATTTCGACTCGGATCCTATTCTGATCCACCACTTAGGAGGTCACAAAGTGTCAAAATACCATCTGTTAGACTAAAGGATTTTGTCATGACATCCTCTCATCCGGCTACTAAACACAATGTCAATTCATTTGTTCATTATGATCAATTTGATTCTGATCATATTCATTTCATCAATGCATTAGACTCTAATGTGGAACCTAACTCATATACTCAGGCTAGTAAGGATACACATTGGGTTGATGCAATGACTAAAGAATTAACTGCTTTGGAAAACAATCATACCTGGCAGCTTGTCCCTTTGCCTCCTGGTAAGAAAGTCATAGAGGCTGCAAATGGGTTTACAAGATTAAGTATCATGCCAATGAGTGCGATTGAAGGTACAAAGCTAGGTTAGTAGCTAAGGGCTATAACCAATCAGGGTATAGATTATCGAGAGACTTTCTCACGTGGCTAAAATGGTTTACGTAAGATCTTTACTCTCAATAGGCTGCTATTTCTTTGCAAAGGGTGGGAGGTGCATCAGCTGGATGTTAATAACGCATTTCTTCATGGAGATCTAGGAGGAGGTGTATATGTCTATTCCCCAAGGGCATTCTCAAGCTCTGAGACCCCATTTAGTTTGCAAACTACAAAAATCCCTTTATGGTTTGAGCGGCCTCCGAGACAATGGTTCGCCAAATTACGGAAGCTCTCTTGCGGCTTGGTTATACCCAATCTCATGCGACTATTCCATGTTTACTCTTGCTACAACTACTTCTTTCACGGATTGCTTTGGTATATGTGGACGACATTATAGTCACCGTTACGAATGTGGAAGCTATTGAGAAATTGAAAACTTTCTTGGATGCAAAATTCGAGTATCAAAAATCTTGAGTACGATTAAATATTATTTGGGTATTGAAGTTACTAGATCATCAAGGTTTTCACCTTAGTCAAAGGAAATATGCATTGGATTTGATAGCCTCGCCAACACCAATGCCAAACCATTAACTATTCCTTTAGACCTAATGAAAAGCTATTAGCAAGCTTTGGGGTACCTTCTGGGATCCTTCTCTGAACAATTGGTGGCCGGCAAACTTTTGTATTTGGCAGTCAGCGGCCGGATGTGGTGTTTGCGCTCATGTTTTAAGCCAATTTGTACACTCTCCCACCAGCATCTTCATGCTTTGTAGGGTCTTAGATACAGGCATGTCATGGTCAAAAGGATTTTTCTTTCCTCGGCAAATGATCTCAAGCTCAACTTATTGTGTGATGTTGATCTAATGATGATCTATTAATAGTTATTAATGTTCTTAGGGAATTCTTTGATATCTTGGCTTTCAAAAAGCAATCGATCCACTAGGTCCTCGGTTGACAGTCTGGGGCATTAGCTCTGATCAGGTGTGAAGTAATTTGGATTCATGTTTTACCGAGATCTTTCTGTTCACTGTTTATTGTGATAGCTCTGCGGCTATTGCGATTGCCTCCAACCATATATATCATTCGGACCAAACACATTGAATTGGGCTGCTTCTTTGTGCGTGAAAAGATGCGGCAAGGCTTGCTTGACCAGTATATCCCATCGAAATTTCGACTTGCGGATATTTTTACCAAATCTCTTGGTAAAGTCTCTCATCGTTTCTTAAACAAAAGTGAAAGTAGTTAACTTCTTCCACCATCTTGTGGGAGGGGTGTTGAATATAGTGATAACACCAACACCCTTCTTTGGAAAGGCCATTCTTGGAAAGGCTAATGAAGTAAACAATGTACTGATCTATTGAAGTTGTTGGAAGTTAAAAAGTTACGGATATTACAACAACACGAAGTGAAGACTTCCATTACATTAAAGGCCTCCATCCATTCATTAAGTACGTTTGTCTACTAAAGGGGGTAGTCATGTTTTTGTATATAGGTTGGGGGATTCTGTAACAAGGTGATCCAAGTTTAGATTCAGGTTGTTAGGTTGTTATTTTCCCTATCTTTGTATCGATAGAAACAATCATGCGAGTTCGGTTCCTCCCAACATCCTTGCACATTGTTTATACAGCTAAATTTCTTTCAACAAATTCAATAGGTCGCATTCTTGGATTTCTCTCTAATTTCATCACCTGTTATCTCTGGTTTGTTCTCCATATATCTGTACATGATTATCATTTTATGTTTTGTTTTATCTCCCATTAATTAGCTAGCATTAGCAACAAAATAAGGAATGGAATTATGACAAAACCTTGTCACATGGTCTGCTTGCTGCCGTGTTCTATGGATATTAGAGTATGATTGTTGAAAGAAAGTGATCGAGGAGCAGCAACAAGAAGAAACTGGAACATGGAAGAATAAGGAGGCGACAGAATAGAAGCTGTAACGGGTAACCCTCTGACCTCTCTCTTCATTAGAGCTCGGCACACAGGCACAAAGATATGTCCTGTTGCTTTACATCTGAATTTGGAAATAATAAGAGTGTCCTTGTAAAACCGAAGTAGACAATAAAATAGGTAAACCTTTATTATGTGCTAATAAATCTTAAATTCTTCTTCATATTTTGGTTTATATGTTTGGGCTTTTAAAATGTCAAACAAGTAGTTCTCATGCCAAGTGACATTCTAGTCAGCATCTTGATAATCATTCCTTTACACAATTTTTTCATGGCAGTGAGTAGTGAGTAGTGGAAAAAAGAATTGAGCTCTAAATATGTAGGAGAGTGAGCAGCAAATATCAGTTTGATTGTCTAAAAGTTTTTGCTTCTGCATTTGCAAGCAGCCCATGCAGTTGTTTATCAAGTTGATGGAATTAAATGCCCCCATTTCTCTTTCTGCCGCCATTATTGAATGTCGACAAATTTTAAAGATGATTCGGGTCAATCCCGAAATAAGTTTTTAACCAATCTCGAAATAAGTTTTAACCGCTCCGATGCGCTTATACTTTTTTAAAACTAGAATAAATCACTTTTGATGAGAAAAACAAATATTGCCTTAATGAACCGATACGTGCACAAAGCATCGGTTCATACATCCGCGATGCATAATTTTAACTTGTGTAATTGTCATTTCATTTCATAACCATGCATCGTGATTTCAA
>JABEVN020003828.1:0-16765 GCA_013146195.2 Codonopsis lanceolata | reverse complement strand
GGCTGCAATAATCATTAATGACATGGCTGCCTGTCGGTTTGCCACAACTTATCTTAAAACTTAAATCTCGATCGGGCATCTCCCGTCTCAACATAACTCCGATATCTAATATTCTTTGTGTGACTACCCTTTTAGTATGCCACATCGCAAAACTAGAAAACAAAATCGTAAGTTCTCTCAATGATAGGACTAACATATATAACCATGAAGCTACCGTATCTACGACTACGGGGTTTACCACTTCGCAAGGCACGGGATATACTTAACAATTACAGAGGCTCAACTACTCCGTTCTACACACAACTGCCGGTGAATCCTAACCCTAAGGTTTACCATGACGATTACTAACCGGACCGATAATCTAACTCCTCCGACCTCTCGTGATAGAGTAGAGACACAGAAAACTGGGCTCTAATGACCCGCAATACACACACTGGGTGTAATCGTCAACCTAATAACAGAATAACAAGGACATAGTTCCCTTGATTGTAAACTTTACTCTCGTTGCGATCTCATCCGTGCTAGACTTGGCTTCCCGGCACAAGTCTTACAATAAATACTTGTCGTCAAGGCATCAATACAGAACACTCAGCGGAAACAACTCAACAATAAACCCAACCTGGACATGGCCAAGGATCCTATCCTGGCGAACAGCTAACCAATAGCTCTGATACCAAATGAAAGGACCCGACTCGAACCTCAACACGAAATCCCAAGGTTCGGCCTCTAAAAGAAGTTAAAAAACCGACAAGTACCTGCTAACCATGTTGGCACAAGTCAAGCAGTCGAGCTACACAAGCTCTAACGAGGAAGTAAAGTCGTAACGGTTAGGCAGAACATGAAATTTAAAACTGCGGAAGCAAAATAATAACAACACGCCCGAGCTATCAAGCTCAAAGCTAAATACAACCAAAGAGATGGTAAATCTCTTGGTCCCAAAAATTTGAACCGCGTGACGCAATAATGCACACGAGCAATAAACCATCGGCAACACAACGCCGGCAAAACCACAAGAACCCAGCCTGATATACAAATAAATATAATCCTCAATGGTTGTACAAGCCAGAGACAACAATAATGACTAACCAAAGGCCCCGAGGCTACTGCATGCCCGGAAGATAACTAAATGAATACTAAGAATTAAAATACACAAGCTCGACGAAACATGTCGGCTACAAAATACGACCAACAAATTACCCAAATGATCTACCCGACCGTAAAGTCTATATGACTTTTCATAAAGTCAACCTCACAAGAATAACGTACATAAAAGGAAGTAATGATGCTATAAATAATGGGACCCCGCGAGGTATAACTCGGAAGAGTCGGCTGCGACAAGTGAACCATACAATCTAACTCGAACCACACGAACATGCGATCTCATCTTAGTCTACCGATCCACTGTGCACTGCTACAGTCACAATCTACTCGCCCTCTTCGTGGCTAACGAACGGCTGCAACTAAACAAAGTACAGGGTGAGTCATAATGACCCAGTACGCTACTATAATTAACATATTATTATGCACGGTTATTAAATAATCATGGCAAAATGTTAAATAGTAATAGTCCATGAACATGTATCACAATGGTTTCGATACTTCATAATTTCCCTTTCTATCATTTCTGGATTCCAAAACCTTCATGCCGTATAATGATATTCAAGTAAATGATAAACCATAATTAACCTATTTCTTTCCTTTCAAAAATCATTTATGCAACAGTATGATGATCATGAGCATGCATATAAATCTCAACATAAATTAGAGTTTACTACTCTAATCTAAACAAACCCATTGAACGAAGGTACACGTCCTTGATTCTCTTCTGTCGTGCTGCTCCTGCAAATATATATATATTTTTTTTTTGGGAAGCAGGGCGGCACCTGCGGGACTTTATTAATTAAAAGAAAAAGGAAACAAACATGAGGGGGACAACCAGCCTAACCCAAAAAAAGGGGGACAAAGGGGCCTTACCTCGAAACAAAAATACAACCACAAAAGCTATCAAAAGATAGGACAAAACAGATCACTTAGATCGAAAACTTAATAAACCTATCGCATCCTTTTGAAGTGCCCGACGAACCTCTGACGGAAGATGAGATACCAAGCAGAACTCCCTGGAACCATAACTGTGAGCTGCATGAGCTAACCGATCCGCAACAAAGTTCATTTCTCTATAAATGTGCTCTAACCGATAATTTCCCATTAAAGATAGGCATTGACGCACTTCATATGTAAACATCCAAGGGCAACTATGCTGACCATTAATAGCCGAAACCACCACAGCAGAATCGGACTCAATCACCACCTGCGTTAGCTGAAGCTTTCGGCATAATGAAAGCCCATCCCGAAAAGCCATGAATTCAGCACCAGTATTGGTACCTTGGCCATAGGAATTAAAAAAACCAGAAATGAAATGCCCTTTGGAATCACGGATGACTCCACCTCCCGTGGCCATACCTCCCGCGGCAGAACCGTCCACATTCAACTTGAAGAAAGGAGACGAGGGAGCACTCCAACGAATCCAAATACCCCTTTTGATTTTTATCTTAAGGATAGGCAAATCAAGAAGCCGAAGAATTCGTATACTCCCAGGTGAAGATATCGACTTAGGCTGAAAGAGACTCATAATATTGCACAAACCCACTATAATCTGTTTAAAAATCCTGTCAATGTTCATAGGCACATCGTCAAAAATTGCTCGACAACGGTCTGTCCATATAGCCCAACAAACATGCAGCATGATACCAATCTGAACACCTCCTACCTGAGAATGAGATGAAGCCCCATCAGACCAACTGCTCCTGCAAATCACGTGCACAATCACATGTGCTCCCGATACCGGTTCCTTGGTATCGTCGGCCTTGAGACCACCTCTCAAGTGCCATAGCTTCCAAGGTCCTACTTCCCTACTATGAACAATGGACAGATACTTCCCCACCGTGGCCGCAGTGGACGCGTGTGGGACCCACCGCAATCACAAGTCCCATAACTTGTGAAGACGATGTGTCGTCCCATCATTGACTAACCACACTAAAACCCGATAAGGCCTCAATACCCGATGACCTCATCAAAACCAAACTCAACAAGGCTCCAAAATCCGATCACCCTGTCATGTCAAACAGGTTAGTATTCCTACTTAAACAATATACCTTACACATACATGAAGGTAATTTAATATCACATACGAGCATGTAATTGCAAGTATAACACACATAGCAAGACTAATCATTTAGCCTGTTAACCATATACCATATCAAGTTCTTCATTTTTCTCAAGTATAACATCACAAGTTCGGATCGAGTTCCCAATCGATCCAATCATGTAGGGTTCACACTCTACTAGTATATGACCAACAAAAATATTCATGTCATAAATAAATACTCACATAGACCGAGGTAATTCATCAATTCTCACCTCAAACCAGAAATTAAGACTAGTCATTTAGTCTAAGAACAATCCTTACTTATGGAGGTCTACCATAATCCCCAAAATAAACATGCCGAGGTCGTAATTACTTGACCTTACACCATAAATCAAACTTTACATTTAGTTCAAAACAATTACTTGTTGACGTCTTCAAAGACATTTAATTTAAACCCGTCAAGACTACTAAGTAGCCTTACGTTAAATTCCAAAACAAGACTATACCTCTAGTCTTACCCTTAATTTCATGTCAGACATCTATTAGTCCTTATCTCTTATAGTGTATACGTCTAAACCCTCATACCCATGCTCAAAGCGTAACATGACTATCATTAGTCGACGCTCACAAGTGCCCACTAAGTACACTTAGTAACATCTCTACTGGCATGGTTGTCCATCCGTCGATTCACCGTCATGCCAAACATAAAGACGCTAAAGTTGTCTTCTAGTAATCCGTCCCCTATTATTCACGCCCAAAATGACTCTCATGAGTTTCTTATCTTAAGTCAACATAAACCCAATTTTCAAGGCTCAACTAAATAACTGACTAATTTAGTTAAGGTTCTCAAAACGTTCATTCTAAAAGACCATCAAATCTGGGTGTCATTTAATACACTTACAACATGACCCCATGATCAAACCAACCGAGACCAGCCCGTCTCAAATCCCGTAGGATTCAAACACTTATTACTCACATGTTAACTAAATCTTTAATCGACTCCTTTGAGTCTAAATTCAACAATTTGTATTCAGGTCGTTCCCAACCTAAGGTTCACAATACCATCTTAATATAAATGAGACCCGTCAAAACCCAACCAACTCAATATATTTATTAGAGGCATTAACTCATGGTTCGAGACTAATATTTTAGTCTTAAATCACCGAGTGTCCAAGGGGTACACTCCCTACATTCCCAATAAAATGTTTGTCTAACTACAATCTTAATCCTTCTACAACGCTCAAGATCATAACTCGACCCTCAATTAAGTCAACGCACTATCGTGCCCGACCTAAGATCCAAACAAGTCACCATCCACAATTAATTTCCCAAATCATATAAAACCCATTGAATAGCAATAAATTCATACTAACGTCATCCAAGGACTTCAATTGGAGTCCTAAACCATCAATCATCACAAAACACCCATTTGGTCTCACCCGACCAAAACTCAAGATCTTAAACGTAAGTCCCGACGAACACGAAAAGTCGTAGGAAGTTATCCTAGGGCTCAAAATAGCATCTTAAGCATATATTGGACTCCATTGAGTAAAAATACAAATTACCAAAATGTAGGGCAAGGCACAATTTCAAGATTTCAACTTCATCCGGGTTTCTTAACCCAATAATTAACAATTTAATATCCAATCCTTTCAATGAACCCAATAAACTCAAACAAATCCATCCCCACATGTTCACTAATCAAAACCCATCATAAAACATGTCATCTAGACATGTATCAACACAATAAATCAAGGGGAATACATCTCTATCATCCTAGCATCAACATGGGCTAGAGAGAGAAAGAAGGGGATTTAGTAACGTACCTCAATCGTGGCTCAAACAACAAAGGAAACGAAAACAAACCGGATGGAAAGAATCCATTCATCGAGGGCTTCGAAATGGCGTACTCGGCTCGATGATCGGGTGGCCGAAACTCTGGGAATCGCCGGAAAACCTCCATGAACACACCTCACATTCTCTCTCTATTCTCTAATGGTGGATGCACAAATGAGGAGGGGGAAAGGGAAAAATCAGATCATAAGGGAGTGAGGGGGACCAAAATACCCTTAATTGGGTGGCAAAGGGTGAATGAGGGAGGTTAGTTGGGGGTAGGATGGACATTTCACAACAAAAATCAAGAAAAAACTGCTGCTAACTCGTCTGCTACAGTACCGCGATACAGTGCGCGCGTCCAACTTGCGACCGCTCCAGTTTGAACACTGTTCGAGGAAACGACGCGATTTCTTCTCCTGCCACTCTGTAAATGTCCTAAGTAAAATCCTGAAAAATCCCAAACGAAACAATAATTTTCTCGGGGGTTCCTCGATCAAAACAATTCAGTCGCGTACCGAAATCGGTCCGTAACTGCTGTACAACGGACAAAACAACGCAGGACAACCCAACGATTGAAACAACAAACGAACAAGCATACATACTTGTTTTAAATCATGTTAGAAGCCTAATGAAGTGTCTCAAACAGATACCCAAAGTAAAACCAAAATTAAGTGCGACCAAAGTACCAAAGGCGATACGTTAACGATACGCGAATTGCGAAATCAAACTTATGACGACGATTATACTTTGAACGTCGTGACCACATGTAAACTTTATAAACATGATTATAAGGATATAAAATTTATTTAAACAAGTATACGAAGACCTAGGATATCTCAAAGGTCGTAAACAATAATTAAGGAAGATAACACTCTACCGAGTGGAGTTCCCAACAATGCTAAATCGCGCAATAGATACTCTAACACGCTAACGTGCGTAAATTGAACATACCAAGGGTATCGACCTTACCTTAGCCTACCCAGGTATAAGAAGTCTTCCACGTTAAGGCTTATCATATTGGCCAGACGATCACGTAAAGTTCCGGGGCGTTACACTTATGGCTAGTGGAGTATGAGAATCAGTTGCGTCTATAAGCAAGATTCCTATGCCAAAGCCTCTTTTATTTGCGGCTCCATCAAAGAACATCTTCCAGCTGGTGTCATGGTCAGTGATTTCCAAGACACCTTCGTCTGGGAAGTGAGGTTCGGTCGCATCTTCGGCTTTTAAGGGCAGATCGGCTAAGTGGTCTGCAATCATGCTCCCTTTGCTAGATTTGAGTGTGACATAAGTAATGTCAAACTCTTAGAGAAGAAGGGACCACTTGGCCAGTCGGTTGGAAAGTGATGGCTTGCCGAAGATGTACTTGATAGGGGCCATTCTGGAGATGAGCTTGATGGACCATCCTTGGAGATAGGTCTTCAGCCTTTGCGTGGCTCAAACTAGGCCGGTGCAGTTTTTCTATAGCGCTGAATAGTTTAGCTCGCTTCCTTGCAGCTTCCTACTTATGAAGCATATGGCATTTTCAATGTAGGAATCTTATTTTTCTTGGGCGACCATAGCCCCTACTGATGTGTCTGTGACAGTTAAATATATGAGGAGAGGTTTATGTGTATGAGGTGGAGCTAACACAGGAGGATTGGTAAGATAAGTGTTGATTCTTATGTTAGATTTATATTTGTTCAGTTCATTACCCTAGTTTTATACTTCAGTGGCTAATCGGGCTGCGTATCGATTAGCATGGCAACTGTGTATAGAACTTTGCCAAGTATAGTTTGTATAGGACTTCACAGGTTCAGCAGAAGACCTCTTCAAAGCTTCACCGGAAGACCTGCTTCAACACACAACGGCAGACCTTGCGTCCACCTGGTCTATCATGACGTGTCCTATCCATCAATGATTAAATAGATCAGTTTAAATTTATCTCATCAATGTTTGAATTTAAATTGAGAGATTCCCTGACACATCAAGCCCGCCGAAAGCAACTTTCCGAAAAGCAGGAAGACTTTTCGCAAACTGAACAGTGAAAGCGAAGCATCACTGCCATCGTAACAACTCTCGATTCGACACATGATTGCTCAAGTTTTAGAAGATCTCATAAATCATTTCCCGCTCTAGATATCTGTGAAGACGAAGTTCCTGACTGACAGCCCCATGCATTTAATGCATTTTACCTTACAGAGCTGTAACAGTCTTCATCTTCTCCAACGGATCTTTTTTAGTGCACCTGCTATAAATGCTGCCATTGAAGACTGGAGACATAGAACATCATCGAACACTTAAAAGATTGCTCTGAAACTCCATAACTCCAAGTCTTACAACTCAGTGCATTCAAGAGATCCTCAACAGATCTAGAAGTCCTCGTCAACAACAAGAAGCCGTGCATCAACATTTATTTCTCTACTTCTTGTTGTTATTCATTCTATAACTATACTTCTGCACGAATTAAATATCCTGTATTTACATATATTTAATTCCTTAGACCCCAAACACAAGTCAATATTTCGTACACGATCCATTAGGAATATTCCTTGTAATAGATCTAGTGGAAAACATAGTGCACTATTTAAATCCAAGTTTGACTGCCTTGGTGGTGGACGTAGCACTCTTTATAGTGTGAACCATCCCAAATTACTTGTGTTATTTCTTTACTGTTTGTCTACTGTTTGAACTGTTTGTTACTTTAGTTATCTTTATCCTTTATACAGCAGAACTTAAGTAACTTGTCAAAGGTCTACCGGTAGTCCTTATCGGCAAACATGAAACAGCTACTTTGAAAGTCTTCCGCTACTTCAATCTTTTCAATAGATTGTAAGTATCTTTCAAAGAACTTACTTAAAAGTTTTTAAGTGTATAATAAGCTATTCAACCCCCCCTTCTAGCTTATTATTGTGCCCGTTGGGACCCACAATTGGTATCAGAGCCTTACTCTTTGAAAACAAGTTTTTCCGAGATTAAACTCTTGAGAGATACGATCAAATGACACAAACACACTACATGCTGCCTACATCTAATGCTAACCACGTCCCAATATTGGATGAAGGTCATTTTGATGTATGGAAGGACAAGGTAATGCGATTTATGAACTCTATTGACAAACAGATTATGGAAGTGCGTTACTGCAGGTCAACATGTACCAATGAAGGCAAACCTTCTAGCCTCCATCGCTAGGAATCCTGCAGAAGTTCCGAAAGAAGAATCAGAATGGACAGAGGACGACAGAAAGCTGGTAGAGCTTGATAGCGAGGCAATTAATATAATTACTAGCTCTCTAGACAGAAGCACATACCAGCAAGTGATTCGATGTACAACTGCAAAAGAGATGTGGGAAGCTCTTGTGGAATACTTGGAAGGAGACCAAGACACAAGAGATAACAGAAAATATACATACATCCAGCAGTTTGATTCCTTCAAAAAGGATCCAAAGGAAACCTTGAGACAAGCATACGATCGCTTCAATGAGGTAGTAAATAGCTGCTTTTCTCTTGGTAAAACTTATGACAAAAAGGAAATGAACATGAGGTTTCTAGGCTCTCTAGGTAGCTTATGGCATGTTAAGACCACGGCTATAAAAGAATCCAAAAACTTAAACGAGATGACTCTTCGTAGTCTCTACGCAAGTTTGAAGGTTTATGAGCTAGAAGTAAATTAAGCTCTTGAGCAAGACAAACAGTTCAGAACTGTGTCCTTGCCAGCCATGGTCCAAGAAGAAACCACTGTTGAAAACAAACCTTCCACTTCCTCCTGTGAAAATGATTTTCTATCAGATGAACAATTTGCTATGTTTGTAAAACGTTTTAAAAAATTTACAAAATATGGAAGGAAGAACACACACCAACAACCTTTTAGGAAGAATGGAGAAAGCTCATCTAAGGAAGAGCTTGTGTGTTACAATTGTAGAAAACCTGGTCATTTTGCCTCCAAATGTCCTAAGCCAAAATTTGAAGCATACCGAAAACCCTCTTATAGAAAATTTCAAAAACAAAAGGGTATGTTGGCTGAAGACATAGAAGCTAAACAGGTTGCTACATGGTTTGAGACTGATTCAGAAGAGGAAGAGGATGAGTGTGAGCAAGCCAACATATGCTTAATAGCTCATGACTCAGATCCTACCTATGACTCTGAAAATGAAGTCGAAAACTCACCCAGTCCCTTAGATAAAAGTGAGATCAACAGTGAGAACTTCAGTAAGGAAGAACTTCTCAAGGATAATCAAGATATGCTTGAAGAATTTAATTCCTTTAGAGTAGCCTATGTTAAACTTGCCAAGAACTGTGAGAAACTTACTGTTGAGAAATATCTGATGGCAGTTGAGATTCAAACTCTCAATAGCTGTCAACAAGAAAGTATCAAGCTCAAAGGAGAAAACAAATTCCTTTGTGATAAAATTGAATATCTAACTGAGCACATCAAAGGACTTGACCTAGAGAAAATTGCCTTGCAAAAGACAATTGACTCCTGGAACAACTCCAAAGATGCTTTTGAAGAAATCCTTTCAATCCAAAAATCTAGTAATGATAAAACTGGCATAAGACATTCAGATGTGCCCCTTACGACATCCCCTTCAGTCATAGAGAAAGGTGAATCCTCCGAGACTGCTAATGATATTTCTTTCTCTAAACAGACATTCGGAAATATAGGGAAACAAGGCCTTGGCTATTCAAGTGTTCCTTATGTTTACCCCAAAGTTCAGAAAGGAAAGGCCAAGATGATTGATTCAAATGAGAAACCTGAAAAGGTAACGGTAGAGAAAGTAAAGTATGCCTGCAACAACTTTGCTAAGGCAAAGTCTGCTGGTGGTAGACCTACTAAATCTCTACCGGTAACTATCAAGTTTGTCTATGAAACAGGCAAGGCTCCTGTACCTGTTGAAAGTAAACTTAAAGGTATTCTACCGAATCCTCCTAAAAAGGTAATCAACAGACAAACTAAAAGCTAAGTCTGGTGGTAACCTACCTAGGAAGATTAAAAAGAAACCAATTAAGACTACCGTCAACAAGCAAGCTGAACCAAGAATGAATGTCAAGAAAAAGGATATTCATAATCACTCTTCAGTTAAAGTCACTGACAGTTCTATATGGAATTTTTATTTATGTCATGCTTGCAATTTCCTAGGCCATCTGGCCCCAGAATGCCTGCTAAGGTTCACTCCAAGATCTGAGAGACCTAGTTCTCTCAAGGTCAGGCAAGTATGGGTTCCAAAAGGTTGCTAATCCTTAGGACCCAAAAGAAAATAAAGGGGACCTTGTTGCTTTAATTCTTTTTCAGGATTGCTTCATGGCTATAGAATCAGAAAACAAAGACATCTGGTACACGGGCGGTCGCTCAAGACACATGACAAAGCGTAAGTCTTCTTACAGATATAGCTGAAGCCAAAGGACCCACTGTTATTTTCGGATACAATGCAAGAGGAAAAACAATTGGATATGGCTCAATCACTAGAGGAAGTCTCTCCATCAACAAAGTTTCTCTAGTGAGTGGCTTAAAGCACAACCTTCTGAGCATATCCCAATTCTGCGACAAAAGATTACTATGCCAATTCAACTCCAACTAGTGTCTCATCAAAGACAGTGAATCCTGCTCTACAATACTAACCGGGAATAGACAAGGAAATGTCTATGTCGTGGACTTAAATCTTCTAGGGAGATTCTCAAACCTTTGCCTAGTAGCTAACAACGTTCGTGACAACAGTTGGCTATGGCACAAGCATCTAAGTCACCTAAACTTCAAGCACCTCTCCAAGATCTCAAAAGATGGGCTTGTCAAAGGTCTACCTACAGTGTCTGCCGACCATGACAGAAGTTGTAAAGCTTGAAAACTAGGAAAACTTTCCAAGTCTTCCTTCCAAAGAAAGTTTGTCTTGTCAACAAACAGACCTCTTCAACTTCTGCATATGGATCTCTTTGGACCAATCACAACAGTCAGTATTTCTGGAGACAAGTATACACTTGTAGTAGTTGACGACTACTCTAGGTTCACCTGGATTGAAACAATGACATCAAAAGATGAGATGTATGATCTAGTCACTGCTCTTTTCAGAAGACTTCAAACTCAAAAGCTTGAAGACATTAGTGACATAAGATTAGACAATGGCACTGAATTCAAGAACAATGGTGTAGAAAAATATTGTGATGACCACGTGATCGGTCACAACTTCTCTGCTCCTCAACAAAATGGTGTAGCTGAACGGAAGAACAGAACACTGATTGAAGCAGCAAGAACAATGCTGGCAGAAGCTAAACTTCAAGTACTACAGGCGGCGTCAACTCGCATGTTTTACCCGAGCATCCCTAGTAAACAAGTTTCATAACAAAACTCCATATAAAATATGGAGAGGAAGAGCCCCAAACATAGGATTTCTTAAAATCTTCGGCTGTAAATGTTTTATTCTTCAAAATGGAAAAGAATATAGAGGAAAATTGGATGCAAAATCAGACGAAGGAATTTTTCAGGGGTATTCCAAACATTCAAAAGCATTTCGCATTTTCAGTAAAAAGTCATTTAAAAATTTTAGAATCTGTGCATGTTTCTTTTGATGAATATGACTTGTTAGAGCCTAGAAAGGCTCCGAATGTTGCTAATAAGTCTGATAATGATGAGACAGGTACAAATAATGCATCTACTTCCGCTCCTCATCATAAAACGGCAACTGCAGACCCCTCTAGTACCGCTAACCCTTAACCGGCAGACCTGAACTCTGCCGGTACCGGTTCCAACACTTTTGTTGACCCAGAACCCATCTCTTCTGTTTTACCCCAAGCACCTTTACAGATCACTCATCCTTCTTGTTCACCAGAAAATGAAGGTTTTGAAGATCCTATCTATTCTGAACCAGATTTTGGTGAATCTCCTTCGCAACCTACTCCGGAATTCTTAAGGGAAGAACCCATCAGAAGTGATCTTCCTCCAACCATTATTGAAACAAGAGATCATCCTATTTCTCAAATCATTGGTGATCTCAACACAGGAGTTCATACGAGAAATAAAGTTCGAGAAGAGACTATGTTTGCATATGCATTTGTATCTGAACTCGAGCCAAAGAAGATTGATGAAGCTATTGAAGATCATAACTGGATTGAAGCAATGCAAGAAGAGCTTAACCAGTTTGAAAGATGAAAGGTGTGGAGCTTAGTGCAAAGGCCGACTTATCATCCAGTCATCGACACCAAATGGGTTTTCAGAAAAAAAAAGAGATGAAGATGGAAATGTCACGAGAAATAAAGCTAGACTGGTTGCTCAAGGCTACCGGCAGGAAGAAGGAATTGACTTTGATGAGACTTTTGCTCCTGTTGCTAGACTAAAGGCAATTAGATTCTTTCTAGCTTATGCCTCGTTCATGGACTTCAAAGTGTATCAGATGGATGTAAAGAGTGCCTTTCTAAATGGTGATCTTCAAGAAACGGTATACGTGGAACAGCCTCCAGGATTTTTTATTCAAGACAAACTGGATTATGTCTACAGACTCAAGAAAGCTCTCTATGGCCTGAAGCAAGCTCCCAGAGCTTGGTATGAAACTCTATCCAAGTTCTTAATAGAACAAGGATTCGTGAGAGGAAGGATAGACACTACCTTATTCATCCTCAAGCACAAGGGTCATTCTCTTCTGGTACAAATCTATGTGGACGATATCATCTTTGGATCAACTAACCAAAGCCTGTGTAAAAGATTCGAGAAGCTGATGTAAAGCAAGTTAGAGATGAGCATGATGGGTGAACTTACCTATTTTCTAGGACTGCAGATTCAACAGACTTCCGACGGAATCTTCATCAACCAAACCAAATATGCAAAGTAACTAATCAAGAAATTTGGTCTTGATTCAGCCAAAGAATTTGAGACTCCAATGTCTACCGACTGTCATCTTGACAAAGATGGAAAGGGAAAGCAAGAGAACATGACCAAGTACCGAGGAATCATAGGTTCACTTCTTTACCTTACTGCCAGTAGACCTGACATTATGTTTGTTGTTTGTGTTTGTGCAAGATTTCAGGCAGATCCAAAAGAATCACATTTGCTTGCTGCCAAACGTATCATCAGATATGTTTCAAGAACAACAAATCGAGTCATCTGGTATTCCAAACACAATAATTTCGATCTAGTTGGATACTCAGATGCATATTATTTTTTTTTTATTTTTTTTTGGAGACAGGGGCGGCACCCTGCGGAATTTTATTAAAAACCGATAAAAAAAACAACGAGGGGGACAACCTGCCTCACTACAACCAGCGAGAGCAAAGGAGCCTAACCTCTACGAAAATACAAAACTATTGACGGAAATTAAATAAGCCCAAACAATCCTGTCTAAAAGCATGACGAACCGAATCCGGGAGCTGAGAAATAATATCATATGTAGAATACTGAGACACCGTGTGAGCAAAATCTGCAAGTCTATCCGCTACACCATTCACCTCTCAGTAAACATGCTTGATGGAAAAGCTACCAAGAAGCTCCTTGCAAGCAGAAAGCTCATACTCAAACTGCCAAGGAAAATTTTGAGAACCCTCCAAACCCCGAGCTGCCACCTGAGAGTCAGTCTCCACACAGACCGTGGAAAGACCCAAACGCCGACATAACTCTAAACCATCTCTAAGAGCGACAATCTCCGCAAAAGTTTTCGTACCTTGACCATAGGACGCCGAAAAAGCACAAACCATTCTGCCTTGATGATCTCTGATAATACCACCCCCCGTGCATGAACCATGTCTAGCCGAACCATCTGTGTTAAGTTTATGCATACCTAACGCAGGAGGTTCCCATCGAACCCAACACGCTCGCCTGAACTTAACCTGTTTAATGGGAACTCGAAGAGATTGGAGACCCATAATACCAACCACATTAGATGCCATTTTAGGACTATACAAACTCATCATATCCTTTAAACCATTACGGACCCCTTTAATAATCTCCTGCATATTCATGGGGATATCATCAAAAACAGCTCGACAGCGAGCCTTCCATAATTCCCAACATCCAAGAACCACCGTTCCAATTTTACAAGCCCCTACCTGATTGCTCACTGAAGCTCTATGCATCCAAGTCGAGAACAGATGCTGCAAAGACCCATAATTCTCTATAAGCTGAAAGCGACGAGCTAGAACTCTCCACATCTCACTGGCCACTTCGGAGAATAAAAAGAGGTGCTCTATAGATTCTCTATCATGAGAACGAGGACAGCATACACATCTTGAAGCTAAAACAATATGTTTATCCACGAAGGCGAATATCTACCGCAAAGCTCCATGGCATAACTTCCAAATAAAGCCACTAATCTTCAAGGGGATCAATCTTTGCCGAATCTTGGAAGCCGAGCGATTTCACCACTTAAAGCGAGAATAATTCGGTCTTAAAAACTTGAACTCTCGAGGTGGTTCGAGAATACACAATCTGTCTGTCTCATAGGATTCAAAGCGAACCCTATTGATCGGCTCAAGACTTGTTGAGAGATAAGCGGAGAAAGCGGTCTAGAATAGATAAACCCTCCCGAGCGATAGCGAATGTCCATCGGAGCGGACCCTCTAAAGAATGCCACACCAATTAGTTCCCCAAAAAGAAATATCGCCACGACCCACCAACCAACGGCTGGAAGGTTGGAGCTCAGGAATATGATTATAAATAACTCTACAAACTGGAGACATCACCTGAAGATTACGGGAACCATCAACCCCATATTTTGAGCTCGCAAATCTGGCCCAAAGACTTTGCCCTTGAATAATCGACCAAGCTAGTTTGGCTTGGGCGACTTCATCCGTCTTCCATGGTCCTAATACCCAATCCACCCTCCTCAAGAGGTCTACACGATCGCCCGAGGCAACCCAATGCATGCGTCTATCACCATTGCTACTCCATAAGAAAGAAGCAAAAGCCGGTGAATTCTTCTAAGCACGGATTGAGGAACACGAATAACAGAAAGAGTATATAAAGGAATGCTACAGAGAGTAGATCTCAATAAAACAAGCTTGCCGCCAAATAATAGGAGGTTAGACTTCCACCCATTAATTCTGCCAATAATTTTATCTACCAAAGCCGCGAAATAAACAGATTTGATTCTGCCTTTAAACAGCGGAATGCCCAAATAAGTCATGGGAAAAGACCTATGAGTGCAACCGGACCACGTAACAAGCTGTCTAATTTTCCGAGGCGAACAATGCTTTGAAGTGAAAAACCGCTTTTTCAGTTGATAAGTTGGCGAGCCGTTTTCATACATATTGAGAACCGTCGAAGATTAAGCGATCTTTTACTAGCATTGCGAGAAGAGGAGCATGTCGTCGCGTAAAAAGATGAGATATAACCAAACCTCCTCGACCATGCATATAAGGCTTGATAAGACCATGCTCAATCAAGCCGAAATACCACGAGATAGGACATCTGAGCTAAGATGAAGAGTAACGGAGAAAGCGGATCCCTTGTCTAACTCCCCTTGACGATTTAAAATAACCAAAGCTGTCTCCAGTTAATGCGAATGGTGTACCATATATTAGATAAAAGGCAAGACCAAAGCACTTTGGTCATTAAAACCATAACCCAAGTAAAGCTCGGCGAAAGTCCCACTCGATGCGTCATATGCTTTTGACATATCCAACTTAAACAACACATTACCCCCGACTCGGTATCGATACGATGCGCTAATTCATGAGCCAAAGCTACATTCTCTTGGATCTTTGCGACCTTTAAAGAAACAGTTGTTCGTAGAGATTACGAGGAAGTAGCTTTGCTAATCTAGTTGCCACAATTTTGGAGATAACCTTTCTGCAAGCGAGCACAAGCGATAGGCTGAAATCTCGAATACCCTCGGATTGCTAATTTTTGGAATCGGGACAATAGGCTGTAGTGGCCGAGGCCCTTATGTAAATCCGCCCCATTAAAGAAAGGCTGACGCCATAAGATCCCCTTTATAATCTCCCAACATGTTCGAAAAAACCAACCCGTAAATCCAGTCAACCCCGGAGGCGGTCGGGATTGAGGCTTAGAATGGCCTCCCAAATCTCATTCTCTAACGGCGTCGCGAGAGATATCATCATTATCACGATTACTCACAGTTGCGGAATGGGGCGAAAAAACTCCTCATCGATCACATGCGGGGAACTAGCGACAGATCGAGAATAATATAATTCACCATGCCACCGATAACCTTATTTTCCGTACACCAGAACCATCGAATTTGAAGCTTGATATTATTTTGCCGACTTCTATCTTTTAAACAAGCGTGGAAATAAGCGGTGTTCGATCTCCATCCTTCACCCAAAGGCGGCGAGACTTTTGTTGCAAAAGCTACGTTTTCCATTTAATCAAGCGTAAGATCCGATTTTGCCTTGGCCGGAAAAAGGCGAAAAACGAGCCTCACTCCTTGAATAATACAAGAATCTTCCAAAAATTGAACTTTATCTTCTTTGTTGTTCCAACAATGCGTGAACATTAAAACTTCCCAATTCCACTTCTTCAATTCTTTTCTAAAGAAATATAACTTTCGTGCAAAACCTCCATAGCATCCCCTATAGCGGCTTGCTCACGATCCTTAACAAAGAAGAAGCGGGATGGTCCGTCCACATAAGAAGCGGAATTGACTTTTGGGTTTAGGAACAAAGGGAAACTTACTAGAAGGGGAATGATCGAGACATGCCCGCCCAAATGTTCCACGAAATTCAGAATACTTAGCCGCATAAATACCATTGATTAACACCCTATCAATCCTGCCAAATTCTAGAACCAACAGCGTGATTGTTACACAGGTAAATTTACTCCCATGATATCCCGCATCACCAAGGCTGTGTTCATCATAAAATCATTAAAATT
>JABEVN020003827.1:0-16753 GCA_013146195.2 Codonopsis lanceolata | reverse complement strand
AGCACAAAATCCAGGTTCATTATTCTCGAACTAAACACATTAATTTAGAGACAAGCTTATTAGAGACTTGGTTGAAAATGTAAAATTGTTTGTTTAATCATCTTCTTGATATATTTGCCAAGTGTCTTGTTTTTGAGAGATTTTCAATCTTAGGAAATCTCTTGTGTTTTTGTGTGTCATATGATTTTACACTTAGCCAAAAAATATAAAATTAATTAAAAATTTTAAAAAAAATTAGGCATGATTGCATGTTGTCTTTAGAGGGCACTCTAGATCAATTGTCTCACATGTATGTGTCTCTTGTGGTTGCTTGGGAATTTCATTCAAAATGTTGTGATTTCATTGTTATGATTCTCTCTCTCCAAGTTCTTGAGTATGTTTAAAGTCCACAAAGGAAAGAGCTACCTTTTGAAATTTTTTGGGATCTTGCAATTTGTCAAGTACTATGGAACTTAGGTTCTCATGGGTTGATCTTGAGTAAATTGACTCCCCTTAATTGAAAAAGTGTGAAAGCTACCTAGGAAAAGAGCTACCTATGAACAAGGTTGTGGCACCTTTCTTTTGGGACTATGGATCCTCAGTTTCATGGGTTGATCAAATGCAAAAACCTTCCCTTGGTAAATAGTGTGAAAGGTTCCAAGTGACATGTTTTTTGCAGCTTGAAATAAAGTAGAGCTATATTCCTAGGGAAATAAAGTACCTATGGATTTTGTTGTGAAAATTTTATGATCTTGGGAGAGAAATTTGGCTGAAAAAAAAAGAGAAAATTAAAAAAAAAATCACAATTTTAGCGAATGATCTCCCAATCAAAGCAACATTGAACTACATCCTTTGATCGGTCTTTATCACTTGTGTGTGATTGATTTTTTTATTTCTTTGCCTAGCTTTTAGTTATCATGTTTTTAGACATAAAATTTTAGGACATGCATTATTGGTATGGATATCGCCTTGGTGAAATTTTGTCCTAAACTCAAATCAGGCAAATCAATTTCCAAAAAAATCTCCATGTTGAAAAATATTTAGTGAATGTCTAATTTTTGTGGGAAACTAAGAGGTTTTGAATCTGGATATGATGTGCTCAGTTTTTGCTAAGTGGTGTGATCAAATCTTGGTGAACACTTTATTGTGTTTTTCAAAATCTTGAATTTTTGAGAGTTCCTAAAAGTTTGTTTATCCCTCTTCCTTTTCCGGTCAAATAGGGGGAGAGAGATCAAGTGTTTCTTGTGATGGTGATGATTTCTGATTTGTGCTCCTTGCACAAATTCAGGGGGAGATGAGATTTTCTAACCAATGCAGGTTAGGTGATTTGATTGGTGTTGAATAAACACTTGTCTTTTGATTTGACCTAAAGGTTCAACAAAGGGGAGATTGTAAGGGTAAAATAGGCATGACTTATTTTATCTTGTTTTCACCTTTCTTGGTCAAAGAAGGATTTTAAATTAGTCAATGTTTATTTAGGTGTTAGATTTTGTTTAGAATACTTTTGGTAGATTAGTTTGTTTTTTTTTATAGGAAAATCTTTCAAATCTTTCAAAAGATTTGATCAATATATTTTTGGTAACTAAATCTCTGCAAATAATTTAGTTATTCCTAGTATCATAGTCTTATTAGGAAACATAATCTTGCATGTTTAATTGCTAATCTCTTTCCTAGTAGGAATGTATCTCTTTCTCTTGCCGTGCATCTCTCTTGACGTGTTCTTGTAGGTTTGCTTCCTATATATGTTGAATGCTGGATTTCGAAGGATCTGAGACTTTTTACTGAGAGAAGATAAAAGGCCATAAGCCGAGGCCCGAAAAGAGACCGCATCGAAAGCTATATACTAAGAACATTCTGAGAGTTTTTTGCCCACCCTTTTCGAAGTGAAGCTGTTTGAAGCTTCAGAGAACACACCGTTCACAACTTCATTAAACCTTTGAAGAACTGTACTATTGCTGCTTTTTTTTCGTCTTTTGGAAGTAGATCTTCCTTCTTTCTTCCCACGTTTGGTTTAGGTTTTATGTGGGATTTTTGGTTCTCCAAAATCCTATATCTTGTGAGAATCTTTTATTGTTTGTTAAATGCAAAACAATTTGTTTTTAATATAATTTGTGCGGCCTTGAGGCTTGATCTACAAGTTTGATACTTGTAGATTGTTTTTTGGTTAATTCTTGTCTCCAAGATCTGCTAGAAACTGATTTTCTATAAACTTCCGTTGCTACTATTGTTTGTGATATACTTTTTGTTCTCATTGTCATTGTCATTGTTGCAACATTCACTGTAACATTGACAATCACATTGACCCATATCGAGAATCCGTGGTTTCACGTTCTTTCACCTAGTGACTTTGAGACATTGGTTTTCTTTGATTTAAACCTATTACATAGATGAGAGTATTAGTGTTGTATTCTTGCATAGTAGATTAATATACTATGTTACGTGATATTGATTTTCATGCTTATATATATGATTACAATATGTGGCATGAGACCATGTTAAAGGATGCTTATTTGTGATTCACAAACACCCCGCATCCTATACGACGAAAGCTTTTGAAGTCATTTACAGAGGGCCCCTGACTTGATTATCAAGAGGTCTTCGTCGGAGAACTAGAGTGGTATAAAGTAGGTAAGAATTGACTGAACTCATTACCAAAATGGAATGGAACTGAAAATGGTATATTGTTATACTTTTGCAAATATGTGCAACTTGTATATGGAAATCATGCTATGAATGAGTTAAACTTGTGTTGCTTGATCGAATGAATCACTTGATATAAAATGGCTTGCATATTAGACGAGTTTATGGTCTGTGATGATTAATTATTGGGTTCATGTGTAAGGGCATTGGACCCTAGAGATTTGTGCATGACCGGGGTGATTCAGTTAGCCCGAAAAATTCTTGGTTGGGGAGTTCGTTATTTTCGATGCAAATATTACACATGAATATGATTTGCTTGCTTAGTTGATAGAGAGACATTTAAATCTTGATATCCATATTTGATTGAAACTTAGTAAGTCTCGTTCGTGTTATTGAACCTTGTCGAGAGTCAAGCATGACTCGACTTTGAGATTAACTGGAGTTAGTAGTTTAGTGTTCCCCCTCGTGTTAGGAGGCACACTAGGGTGGTTGCCTCGATTGCATTGTAGGCCTTGAACTTTTCGTTGTTATGGAATTGTGAATTCGAGGACGAATTCTTTTAAGGTGGTGATGATGTAAGACCCCAAAAATTATGTAATTTTATTATTATATTTCTGAGATCTAATTGTTTTGTAATTGACTCTACGGAGTCAGATTTAGTGAAATAAATTATATGGAGTAGTTTAACTAACTCCTATGAGGTTGGTAATTTATTTAGGGGATGATTATACCCTTATATAAATTTAGATAGTAATAAGAAATTATTATTTGACATTAAGAGGCAAATAAATAATTGGGAGTTGTGACCCCAAAGTGTTTTAGTATTTTAATTGACCCTACAGGGTTAATTTGTATGATAGTTAAAATATTGATTGAAGGAAAAATATATTAGTCCTCACATGATTAATTAAATTTAAGTGTGGTCTAAATGGGAGTAATGAGATCAATTAACCACCAAAAATCATATTTTTATCTACCATAATGTTTTGACACATGTCCCACTACCTATTTGACTTCACCAACACCACAAATCAATCTTGGAGACTCTCATTTTCTGCCTTCTTCACCAAAAAACGTGGAGAGAACTTCCATGGGAGATTAAGAGAGTTCTTGGCTGCTTGAGCTTGGTTTCCTTAGCTCTACTTGTTCATTCTTCAAGCCGAGACCGTAGAATCGAAGATCTCATCGACTAGTCTACTTCCTTCCGGTTGTAATTTCGTTTCTTTACTTGTTTAAAGGATGAATGTACGTTACTAAGCCTCTTTCTCTTGTGGTAAGAACTATTATGTCATTTTCTCATGCTTCTATGGTTGTTTGCTAGATTGTTTGGGGAGAATTGGTTTAACAAGTTTACAAGTTCAGTCTCAGTTTTGAGCTGACTTCGTGAATTTACTGGGAGCAATCTACTATAGGGAATTGTCTACAAATATTATATGTTGTACGTGTATAAGAGAAGAAATGCTCTGTAAATTTTTATTAATTTTCGAGTTCGGGAAGTATTTTTAAATAAATCACGAAATGTGACAGTGACAGTACTCTGCTACCAGGAAGTCAGATTGTTAACATGATTTTGATGTGATCATAAATTGACGAATACAAGTCTGAATTGAGTTTTTTAAAAGGCTAAACTATATCTCAAAGAGTCTAGTTTCTGGAAATATAAAATACGTGTCATTTGGATAAATGAGGAATTTTTGGTGAAATTTTTATGATAGACATGCAGTACAGGCCATAAAAAAAAAAACATATTTCTGACATGAACTTGGAGGGGCTGTATTTTGATGAATACAAGTCCAAATAGAGTACTTTAAAGTTCTAAATTATAGTTTAAAGAGTCTAATTTCGGAATATAATAAAATTCATGAAATTTGGAATTGTGATGAAGTAATGGTTTAATTTACAAGTTGATTGGGCAGAATGTGTAATAGCAGTAAATCTGATTGTTATCATGAAATTGAAGTGACTATATTTGGATGAATATAAATCCGAATGAAGTGATTTAAAAGGCTAAGTTCTAGTTTGAAGAGTCTAGTTTCTGAATATGTAAGATTCATGAAATTTAAAGTTATGATGAGTTATTGGTCAATTTTACAAAATGGCTGCGCAGAATGAGTTATTACTAAGTTGGAATTCCAACTATTAGAATGGGTATCTTTCGGTGCATGAACATCGAGTAGAGAAGGATTGACTTGGTTTGAAGAATGGATTACCATTCAGGGATATTATAGAGTGTATCCTCAATTTCGACGTAGTGACCCTTTAGATGCTCTTAGAGCATAGTGAATTTGTATCTAATAAACGATTATATTCACGTGAATATGATGGGATGAGTTTATGAATTAACATGAACTTTAATGAGTTGAGACTATAAAATGATTTATCATTCTAGAAATATTGTAAGGCGTATACCATTGTTGATTAAGTACCCTAGACTAACAAAGTAGTCTTGGTCAATATATGATGGGTTAATGGTTAAGTAAATAACTTAGCTTGGTTGTATACTAGAATATAAAATTCTATGATTGATTTAGATTATGACAAAATGCATAATTCCTACCTTTGTTGAGATTTGTATCTTGTATGCATTTGAGAATATGACTCATGAAGCATATATTTCCTCTGATTACTTGATGGTTTTATTGGTGTTGATTTCCTAACTTGTATTTAAATTTTATTCCATTAACAAGTGGAACTGCGAACTTGAAATCAACTTAGGCTACCAACTCATACTTGACTTAGTGACTCGTGAACTAGGGTTCCTAAATGGAATGAGATCCTAGAAATGCCTTAAATGAAAACGTAGAACGAGACCTAGGGGTGTCAATTGGGTTGGGTTGGGTTGGGTTGGAGTGGGTAATGGGTTAAAATGGGTCTTGACCTGCTACAACCCAAATATTAAATGGGTCAGATGGGTTGGGTCATAATGGGTCGGGTTAAAGCGGGTCGACCCACTTTAACCCGTTTTTAAAATTTTTAAAATTTTAAAATTTTTTTTAGAAATTTTAAAATTTAAAATTTTATTTTATTATTTTATTATTTTATAGATAAATAAAATATACCCCTAACACATTAAACAACAAAACATCGTCCATAAGAATTTAATCAAAGTGCAAAAAATATTCATGTAAAAAATAAACAAAATAGATTTTAGACATTTCTCATCAGGGTCGCGATGCAACACGGTACAACCCAAAAATAATAAACGGGTCAAATAGGTCAGGTTAAGATAGGTCAACCCATTTGAACTTTAAGTCATTCGTATATAAATAAAATATACTCCCAACATATTAAATAACGAAACATCGTCCATAAGAATTGAAACAAAGTCATGTCGAAGATATCTACAAAACGAAGACTGTAGATAGCAAATTATCATTCATTCATGTTACAATCTTCCCAAATCAGACAGGAATCATTTCATAAATTTCCTTTTTCAAAGTAAATACGAAGAAAAATAAACAGAAACGCATTAAGCTATCTGCCTCTCATCAACTTCAGGGATTTAAGCATCGACTTCTAAGTCACCTGAGAGTGCTACTATACTGTTTTCTTTACAGCTTCATTGTGAAGAACTCTAATCCAAAAGCATACAACAACACAGCCAAGTCCATTTTTTTGCAGAAATTTGGAGAGGAAACAAACACATCTCTTTTCAAGATTTCCACCAGCCACAACGTTCTTCAACGATAAAAAGCTTTGAATATGAGCAATAACTTCAGTCTTCCGAAATGCCCCTAAAGTGTGTAGATCCTTGAAAGATCTCTTTTCATGACAATAAGAGACCAGAAATTTAAATTTACTCACAAACCACCAAAAAAGTTTAAGTTGATAGAGAAATGCCACGAACAACGATCATGAGTTCTATTCTTTGAGAATTTTATGAACTTTCCCGCGTTCTAATACTACCAAGACACTGCAAAAGGAAAGAAATAGAGAGAAAATATAAGAAATCAAAAGTCAATTTTGTCAAAATTCAAGACAGCAGTAAGTCAAAACATTGGATCAGGAAAAGATCAACAGCAAGACTGGATTAAAAATTAAAAAAAACAAAATCAGATTCTATAATTAGTTTTTTTTTTCTTTAACAACAACAAAGTCGGATTTCAGTATAAAGTTCAGATATTGAAAAATGAAAAATGAAAAATTCATCCCATACAAAAACAATCCTTGAAAATGAATCAAATCAACCCAAAAAAATTAGATGCTAATCAAGATTTATCACTAACTTTAACTGCATCAAATTCTAACTTTAACTGCATCACGAACTATACCAAAAGGGTGCAGCGTCATCCGTCAAGCCAAGTTCCAGGCTTTCAGCTCAAGTTTCAAGATATTCATCTAGGCAATTATCAATGACAACGGTTTACTTAACACCCAAACTACTTCCCAGTTGCACAAATGATCCCGGCAAAAAATCCTCAGAAAAAACACGCAAACGAAAGATGAGTATGTTGCCTATGTTCACAAATTAATCTTCCAAATAAGAAATACCCATTCAATAAACTACAGGCAATCACACTGTCATTGAAACACAAAGCTTTCACTTCTTCCTATTCACAGATTCCGTGGGAAATAGTACGAAGGGAAACATGAGATATACACATGATATCACATATTTACATGACATGAGGTTTGCAAAAAGAAACGGTCCCATTCCTGAAAGCCAAAAATGAGAAACACGCCCACCAATAGATTTGTGGATCAATCACTATACAGCCTAAAGAATAGAAAAGGGAGAAACCAAGAAGATACACATAAGTAGAGAGATAATTTGAAAAATGTTTTGAATGGGGAAAATCTAGTACATGTAAACCCGACCCAGTGGAAGATTCAGGCGAGCTTGAGGAAAGACAAAGAGAACTCTTGCCTTCCAGTAAAGCATATGAAATTTTTAACCATCAAGCACAACAAGGATTACCATACAGTTAGATAACCCATCAAGTTTCGACAAAAAATACTAAACTAAGGAGTATACATATCTGATGTATTCTGGAGGCTGAAGCCCAAAACAAGCTGCTTACTATATACACTAGGAAATCTGAAAAGCCAAGAAAGCACATAGAACAATTTGAAACACTTGTGCAGTAATTCAATTAAGGCATAACAAGCATTAGCAATAACACACTGAACAAGCATTAGCAATAACACACTGAATCATTCTTTTAAAAAAATATCGAAGAGCGAAATATTTACCTTTGCAGCAACAAGACCACTGATTTGTGCCATGTCACACATCAACACTGCACCACACTTATCGGCAATCTGCCTAAACTTCCCATAGTCCAACTCCCGAGGATATGAGCTCCCACCACAGATAAGTATCTTGGGACGAAAATCAAGGGCCCTTTCCTCAAGCCTATCATAATCAATATATCCAGTTATTCCTAACTTCCAATTGCACATCAATTAGAATCACTTTGCAAACAGTTCAAAAGCCGACTATTGCACATCAATTGGATTTGATCAAAAAATCACTAGTCCAAGTTAGTTGTATGAAATGTACCTATTCATTAACATTTGAAGAGGTTTCACTCCCGTGCTCTAATCTGCCAAAGTCCTCGATAAGCAACTCTTCATCTTCTGCATCCGCATCACATCAGTGCTTCTACAAGACTTCTTAGCCAATTTTTCCTTCTCTCAGTTTCTCAACTTCCATATTTTAATTTGCATCTTTAAATTGTAATTACTGTATTATGACTATGGAACCCAACAATTATTAATTTAGATGGAAAGAAAAAGAAAAAGTACATATAGAAGAGAAAAAAAAAACAAGTGATTTATGGTTTTTTTCTCCTAGTTTTTACAAAAACTTTAGATATTTCATCTGAAATTCTGAAATTCTGAAACACCAAGCAAGTATCTATCACCAAACGAGAACACAAATAAGCATGCCCAATTCTTGAAAACACTCTTCCAAACTTAGAAACCAAACTAGGAAAGAATATTAACCCAAACAGGGCAGAACCTAGTTAAAGAAAAGGATGTAACATGGCAAAAGAGAGAAGGAATCCAAGAATCATAAGAACTTAGAGGAAACTGAAGTGGGTTTGTTAGTTATGACTTATGGTTATAGCCTATAGGCAACTTATATTCGGTTGCAGCCGGTAGTAAACCTCTCAAAACTGTGCGGACGTGACAAATGCAAGAAATGAAAAAAACCAGCAAATAAAACACCGAAAAGTTACAGCAACTTCAGTCAACTTCCATCAATTAATATTTCGATAGTTTCAAAATTTCCGCCGGGTTCATTCAAGTCGATGGGTTTATCCCAACTGAACCCATGAAATTAAATGGGTTAAATTGGGTAACTCATTTAAATTTATTTTATTAATGGGTTGGGTTGGATTGGGTAATTAGTGGGTTGGGTTGGGTGGGTTTATGGGTAATGGGTTGAAATTGACAGGCCTAGTTGCAGATAACCAATTAAAAATGTTCCAACTTCCAAAATCTATTACCCTGCTTTTATTTTATCAAACCAAACGACAATGATTATAATTTAATATTTGATACCACTATATTTTTAAAGACATGAGGCCAGATTCTGTTCGGCTTTTCTTCATCAGAATGGGCATATGTCATTTACCGAGACGAACATATAGTATAATATATTCAGTTGTTTAAACGACGGTGTACATATTTAGGAAAATTCATTTACTTTTTAAACAGATATAGAAGTAAGAACATATTTAGAGAAGTGGAAAGGGAAGAAGAATGATGGATAAGGAAACCAAGAACAACACCAAATCACTAAAAAACAGTTGTCCAATCCCAGAATGACAACAAACCACACAAATAGTGACAGGAATAGTAACCCAGCACTTCAATCTTCAACAAACATTGATCCACATAAGCCCTTAAATCCAAGAACACAAAAAAGGGATTAAGGACAAACATCATTCATTTTCTAACATCATTCAACCGTTTGGGTTAAAAAATTCAACCGTTTCTATCTCACACTCAGTAATTGGGTTTAAAAATTCAAGGTTGAGTTGGAGTTGTATTGCTTATTATTCAACCAATTGTACCAAGTTATCAAGCAAAACATCATTCATTTTCTAACAGCTCTCAATCCAATGAGAGTAATAGAATGCATAATCCAGATACAATGTTCATCAACGATAATTTTGACCTTTTTTCGGCTTTTGTTTTCTCTGATAAGTGGTAGACATACATGAACCACTGATAAAAGGAAAGGCCATGATTACTTTGCCCATGGAACAGGTCAGTTTGGGCCAATATTTACTGATTAACATTACTAAAAAAATATTTGGAAGTATTACCTCTCTCGCTCTCACACACAAAAGAAACCTCCACGGAAAATAAAAAGCACCTTAATGAAAAATATAAAGCACAAAATCAAATACATCTCCAGACGCACCACTAGCTCTGTTTTTTCAATGAGCCTCTATAAGATCATTCTGTTTGTGTTTCTGCTTCTGCATTCATCTTTACCACCATGTTAGTGAGATGATCTACACTATCACAATCCTGCTTTTCTACCACCTCAAAGTAGAAGTTCCATGGGGGAAATAGGTGTTGGTAGAGAACTTTCAGAAGTACAATTGTCAAGTGCTTAATAAGTTTGTTTCTTTTATTTGAATGTCTTCATCAGTCTATAACCATCCCACATAGAAATACAATCATACACAGAAAAAAATCAATTAGGAGTTATTGTCAGCTGACAAGTACCTAAAAGGATATGGAAGAAGAATGTTTTTGATAAAGTGATCTTATATGTACCATCTGAAGGGGATGGCTTGTGACAATACTGTTTACCAAAATTTGTGCACTCCTGTGAGAAGCCCACACTAACTAAGAAAATGAATCTATCAGCAAACAAGAGATCTTGTACCAGAATCTACAAGCAAAAGGGAAATTAACTTATACCCCCAAAATGATCCAATAGAAACAACAAGCCTTCTAAGACCCAAGAGGAGGATGGTGCCAATGGAAAGACATACAAGCACTATATGCATTTATACTGAATTATCTCAATCTCAAAGCTTTTAGATTCACGTGAACAAATGCAATCATAGAACATTGAGAACAAATACAATCATAGAAAGAATACCTCAAACATGCGTGTCTGAAGCTCTAAATGGCAAGATTGGATTCGTCCCTCTTCGTCGTTTATGGAGAATCACCGGCTCAAAAACCATTTCAATAATCAAATATGGAGGAGGCCGGAGTGGGGAAGGAAATTGCCTGCCGCCTGTGGTCGTTGATGGAGAGAGAGAGAGAGAGAGTAGATCGAGCGAAGGGGGAGAAAGCGAGAGCGAGACCTAGGTTTCACCTTTCGAGTTTTGACGATAGTTTCAAACTTTCATTAACGGGTTTATTCAAGTTGCTGGGTTCAACCCAACTTAACCCATGAAATTAAATGGGTTAAGCTGGGTAACCCATTTAAATTTATTTTATTAATGGGTTGGGTTGGGTTGGGTAATTAATGGGTTGGGTTGAGTGGGTTCATGGGTAATGGGTTGAAATTGACAGGCCTAACGAGACCCTACGACTCCTAGAATCCATTGACTAGATTACTAGCTTTTGGACCTTGACTTGGATAGAGTGGACAACTTGACACTTGGGATTTTAAGACTCAAATGAGTTCATGTTGTGGTTTTGTGATTATTGTAACAATGTGCATAATCGTATGAATTTAGTAGATCATTATATCTACTTGAGAATTAGCAAGTAAACATCTACTTGTGCATTGCATATAAGTCCAGCTAGCATTACTTGAGTTTTCTTGATGATGGTGGACGATGCATTGCCTTCACTAATTATGGGATTCGTGATTGTAATGTATCGCCGCACGGATTCGGGTTTCACACACACCTCCACTTAGCTACGGTGGGGAAGTAGCCCCTTTGTCGTAACCAATTGAGCACATTGGCTAATGCTATTTTCTGAGTAGAGAACTCGGACTGGAAAGAGCTCGGTACTTTGATACCGAACACGGGTATCATTGGCACGATATGATTAACGGTTGTGATTGCAAGAGCAATACGGCGACAATGATTTGGTGTCTTCTCTATCCCTTATGTGGCCTCCTATGGGCACTTATGCGACAACAAAGTGTTAGTTGAACATGAGATCTTATTGACCATGTTTGTATTGGCTGATGTTATATGAGAGATTTGATATATGTATATATAGATATATGCATACTTGTATATGAGATATATATGAAAGACTTGATGTGTATATATATAGATATGCACACTTATGCATGATGATTTTATGGGAGATTTGATATGTATATTTAGAGATATACATCGATATAGGTGTATATATATAAACATGCACCACTTGCGTGGTAACGGTGTGAATAACTTGATTCGTATATATAATGATATGTATACTTGCATATGATGTTTTGTGGGAACTACCTTCTAATTCATTTGATTTGTGTGTGAACAGGAATTACACCTCGGTTCATTTGGACGGTTTAGTAAGTAAGAAGGAGTGGATATCTTGTGGAGTATCGAAACGATACGACGCCTCTTCACGGGTTTTTCTGTCATATATAAAATGACACCCTGGTTATGTTTATGTTACATAATTATATGTTGCATATATATTGTAGTAGCGTACTGGGTCATTATGACTCATCTCGTACTTGTTTTTAGTTGCAGTAACTGATAGCTGCACTGAGGTCGAGTAGATCGTGATGTAGCGGCCTCGGTCGATAGATCGAGGTTAGATCGTGTGGTTCGTGTTTGTAGCAAACTTTCCCGAGTAGCGCCTTGTGAGTCTTGTTCCTTTTGCATTGTCATTGATTTCATGTACTTTGCTATTCTTGTGAGATCGACATTTTGTAAAGTTATTTAGACTTACTGATCGGGTAGAATACTTGGGTATTTGTATTGGTTATTTCTTGGGCCGACATGTAGTGTCGTGCCTTGTTTGTGGTTTTAGTATATATTTCGCTTGTCTCCTGCACGCAAAGAGCTTTGGGGAATTTCCTTATTCTATTTTTTTTTAGTTGTTGGTTGACCCCGGTATGCTTTAGCCGTTGGGTATTTGTTATATCGATTGGTTCTTTGTTGAAACGCCGGCTGAGTGCCGATGGTTTGATTAGCGTCTGCAATGTTACGACACGCGAGTTTTGTTTTTCCTCCTTTGAGAGATAATGTCTCTCTTGGTTTCATTGTCGTTGCTTTCGAGCTTCATAGCTTGGGACTTCTTTCTTATATTGCTTCCGCTGATTTGATTTTTGAAATACCGTATTTTAGTGCGGCGTTATGTTCATGTTTAGAGCGAGTTTGCTTTCGATTGTTTGACTAGCACTCTTGCTTATCAAGTGCTTGTCCTCTTCTTAAGTTAGTTCAGTTGCACGACCTTGGGATTTCGTGTTGGAATCCGGGTCGGGTCGTTACAGTTGGTATCAGAGCTTAATTGGTTAGCTATCGGCCAGGATAGGTTCCATGGCCTAGGTGGGTTGGTTCTTTGTGTGAATCTTGACGTTGAGTGTTCTGTTTCGTGCCTGATGGACCAACTTCAGCTTCTTTGTCAGTTGCTTCAGCTTCATTTCCCTTATCTTGTTCCTGTTCAGCTTGGTTTCCCTCTTCAGTTACTGGATCTGCATGTAATTGGTTGCCTTCTTCGCCTTACGCTTGAGCTTCTTACGCGCCTTTCCGGTTCTTTTCAAAGTCGGCCAGTGTCACTGGCCGATCAAGCATCATTCGACGCTCGAGAATCTTGTTTTACGCCAGATAAGCATCATTTCGTGCTCGCTTCTTCTCCTCTGAATGGTTTGAAGCATTCTTTGCCCGGCATTGAAGGCACCTGCAGTTGGACCATTCTTCTTTGGTAGAGTAATATGGTCCTCAGGTCATCCATATGGGCTTCACGAGGGGCACCAGGCGGCAATGGCGGCTTGTACCTGGTGGTGATGTCAGGTAAGGTTCGAAAGAGCGACTTCTTTGTTGAAGTGTAGCAATGGTTGGTGTGGTGTGTGAAGGTCGACTTCATGTGCAAATGATGGGCATATAGAAGGTCGAGCTTGGGCGACAGAGGAGAACCGAGGGGAGTGGTCTGCAACACGGTGGTTGAGATGGTTCAGGCTCATTTGAGAATAGCTGATGAGTATGAATATCAGTGTCCTCGAGGTCGGGAGGAAGAAGACATCCATGGGATAGCTGGAATTTGGGCTTCGGCTCGGGTGAAGGGGTAGCATGTCTTCGGGAAAGACAATTTTGGTGCCGGTAGGATGAAGCAAAGCCTTGGAGACAATTTTTCTTTGTTTTCTAGCTTTCCTACTGGCTAACTGAGAGGGGCTGAGAAGAGACTCATCCTCAGAGGTGGACTTGGAGGAATCAGATGATGAGTCTAAGGAGAATTGGTCCATGGATTTTTCAAAAGAGGGAGAAACAGAAGCATCTTCTGGGGAAAGCTCAGGTTGGGTAGGCTTGAAGGTAGACACAGGACTAACCGAGAGGGTGAGAGATGTGTGAAGGGAGGTCGGGTAACAAAAGTAGGGGAGGCTGGTTTGGGTGAGAGGGTATGTCGGTGTGGGAAGAGGAAGAGAGGCCGGCCGTGTCATTTGAAGAGATAATGATATAGCCGAAATAAGGCATCGGCCTGAGGAGGCAGTGCAACTGACACAGTGGGAATAGGAGTAGGAATGGTATCAGTCAAGGGAGGAATGGGAAGAGATGGAGTGACTGACACAAGTGGGACTGAAGGGGGTATGGCTGACATGGCTGGAGCAGAAAAGGGAATGGCTGACACGGGTAGAACTGGAGGTAGAGTAACTGGCAGAGTGATTGAAGGTTGAGGAACCGGCACAGATATGGGTAATGGAGGGAGTGTAACTGGCATTGAAGGAAGTATAGAAGAAGAGGCATCAATGGTTGGATTGAAAGAGGGTAGAGAGATTGGTTGCAAGGTAGATGTTGAAATAGCTGTGGTCCAAAGCAGATCAGGTGAAGGCAGCTGGTTGTGGCCGACACAACAAAGGGAATAGCCGAAAGAGTGATGTGAGGGACAGTGGGGAATTGATTCAATAATCAAAGGTGCTGGCTGACTTGCCAATGCTTCTGGAAAGGCAGTGCTTATGGAAGCTCCTCCTGGCACAGAGGCCATCCGTCTGTGGAGTTCAATACAGGCTTGGTTGGCAGTGTTAACTGCATCCTGAACATATTTGTTCGCAGCTCTTTGGATTCGGGCTAATTTGGTTGGCTCGACTAAAGGTTGTTCCCAGTCCTGGTTTATTTCATCATCCTCAGGCAGTGCTAGTCTGCCAACCAGGAAGGGATCATTGGAGGGAAGAGATGGTAGTTCATGAACCTTGTTATAAATTGTCCAGGCCAGATAAACAAGCTCATCTTGAACAAATCTATCATTAGAGAGATAGAATATGTTCCAGAGCAGAGGTAAAGGGTCAAAGTACTTGCCATAATTGGCAACTAAGTCTTCTTGACCGAGGTCAGAGGACAGGTATAACACATGTGGTCTCCTTTTCGAGGTTGTGATCAATGTACTTGATTTGGGTTGATAGGGGCTTTTCGCTTTTTCTCCTCATGGAAAGAGAGAAGAAACTGAACAAAGTAAGGCAAATGGTCTATAGGGAAGACCCAATTTTGAGGAATAGGTACTGGATTAACCTGGTAGTAGGAATGCCTAGGATGAAAGGTAGGATTCCTAATTGGAGGGAAAAACTTTATAGGAGCAGTGTTTGGAGATCTAGGATTTGAGGGAGGAGAGGTTGAGCAGATCGGTTGGCAGGAAAAGCGGATTGAGTTCAGGATTCCTTCTGTCTCTTTTGTGGAAATCATTTGCCCATGTCAATCTCCTCTCCTAGGTTGCCTCCTTTCAGGTGCCCGGCCTCTTACATCATTGGTGACCGATTTCGGTTGGCGACCTACAATTGGCCCAGGCTCCTTGACGACCTCTGGATGGTCGAATTGTTGTTGGCTGCCAATTGAACATTTAACTTTCAAACTTCTTTGACCATCATCATCATTGGATGACACAGTAGTAAACTTGGTCCTAGTTACTCTCTTGGCTGAGCCGATGGTGTTTCACGACCAAATCTACTTGAAATACTTTCGCTACTGATATGGCGGCAACATACTTGACTTTGACAGGGTTCAGGTCACCAACGTTGATAAGTAGATCTTTGAAGAGTTGGAATGGATCGAAGCGATTTATGATCAGGTGATGAGTGAGCCTTGGATTTCCAGTCACCATGTTTTCCTTGTACTTGGCAATGTTTACTTTTATACACTCCACCAAAATAACTCCCAGTTCATCTCACGTTTTCCACAATCCCTTCCATTAGAAACATTTGAGCTTCGGTGATCTTGTCATGGCCCCCGGATTTGATTATGAGGCACTTGTCTTACACCGTGGCTAGGGTATAGTGAAGTGGAGCAAAACGATGCTTGTGCCTGTCGAAGGCAAGCTCTACTGGTACTTCACCCCTCATAGTAATCTAGCCTGCTCGTTGAGTTTCATCAGGGATGGTATAGGTGGTTGAACCATCGTCATAAAGGTCAGGGAAGGCTGCAGAGATGGTTTCTGAATCAAACACAACAGGTACGCCTCGGATATTTCCGATGAGAGAGAAAGGATCGGTTGGGTTTCATCCATTCCCATGAAGAACTCTTGATTAGTGAAAGGTTCGAATGTTGAAGGAAAGTAGAGGCATTAACCCATTCGGACGAGATGAATCGGCTAAGCCCTAAGGGTTCGAGAGAGAAACAATGTCTAGAAGACATCCAGCGGCTGTGTTCGAAGCCATTTCCTGAAATAACAACAGATATGTTAAGAACATATATAAAAAGAAAGAAAGAAAGAGTAGAAATGGAAAATACCAGTGAATCTAGGGTTAGGGTTTTTGAGAGAAAAAGGTAAGTGAGAAGTGAGAGTGAGTGTGTTTTTAAATAGAAATCGGATAGGTACGGACACTTATAAGAGATAGTGGGTTTTAAAAGTGAAGATATTGAGTGTAGTGATAAAAATACACATAATTTTTGGTTTTTGTGATAAAAATAGCAATTTATGACCGAGTCATTATCACAATGATGATGAGTTGTGGCTCACGTCATTTCAACCGCCCGAGTTGGTGGGATAGTGGAAAGGTCATTTTGGCTTTCAAGAAAGCTTCGCGAGTTCAAAGGAAAATAAG
>JABEVN020003826.1:0-16773 GCA_013146195.2 Codonopsis lanceolata | reverse complement strand
CTCTTGATCATCACATATAATCGCCAAACGTTTATATATATAATTAATTGTATCTATCATAGCAACGTACGTTGTATTTATTCAGTTAAGTCATGATGTCATACGTCCTGCGATTTTAAATGGATAGTTAATGTCTCGTGCTATTATTTGCTAAATACTATGACGCTGTGACATTATTTAATAGTTGTATTGTGAATTTGTGAGCAATCATCATGGTTAACAGATAGCTAATAGAGTGTGTCACGTTAATATTTATCCCTTTTTATTATATAAAGAGAGTTGTGAAACATTTTTATTGGCATGTAACATATTGCATTCTTGTTTAAAAGTAGCAACGAGTGCATTCATTTTATTTGAATTAGTCTCGACCTTTGCAATCAATGTATAACATGTTCATAATATTGTCAAATTTTTAATGTGGCTAGCATTTTTATTTTTGTATTTATTTTGTATTCTAATTGTTCTCATGTCGATCATCGAAGGTATGCAAGATATCGTTACACAAATGCGTAAATCATAAGTGATTTTAATTTTAAATAGTCAAAATAAATCATATCCGACACATAAATATGATAAATTCACAAGCGCCTAAGTGGGCGGTCAAATACGCGATCAATTATTCCAAATATAATTTCATGTATAATCGATAGATTACTTAAGTTGTACAAAATTTATTAAATGGACATAATGGTATGAACATAGCATCTCATGCATTATTATGATAATAATTATGAAATGTCGGCAAGTATTCTCCATAATTTATCATTTCACGCAATGCCCCCTAATTATCGTTATGAATAAATGATTTTCAAGAAAATTAATGTCTCAAAATTATGACTTGATCGCGTTGTTCGTTAATAACGGCCATAAACATGCTAATTTGAAGCAACAAAGTAAGTATATGAATTGATTATCATTTTTAAATCATGCATCGTTAAGTACTTATGTGATAGCAACACAAAACCAAGGTCATATGAGCAAAATATGTAAAAATGGAGGGCGGAAATGGAAAAATTACACCTGATATACTTGAGAACTGGTCCGTATCAATTCTGAACTAGTTTAGATGGTAAGGAATTGGGCCATGAACCCCTGTTGTGAACTGGGCCGGTCTGGTTAAACCCATTAACGGTCGTTAGCGAAACCCGACGGAGTCTGACGGTAGTTAACGAAACTGGAGGGAGCTAGGTGAAGTTTGACCAAACAAGAGGAGCCCAAATTAGTCACCCATAATATCAGCCGTATACATTACGCAGAAAAGACAGTGTGCATCAGATCTGACTTGTCTGAGCGTGGCCGGTGCGTTCCCGGCGTCCAGCGGCTTCGGGTGGCTTACAACGGCACACGTTAAGTCCACTGGTGGTGTTCCGGGCGGCATTGAGCTCGTCCATCATATCTTTCTTCTGTTTCGCGCTGGAAATGGGGCAGATCTACTTAATCCAATCCATGAGCTGTCGGCCGGTGAAGGAGCAAGACGCTTCTAGCGCCTTGCGATGGAGCGTGTGGGTGTGTTAGGCCTCAGATCGAGGTGAGTCCGGTGGCTTTGAGCTAGTCCGGGAAAGGCGCATATTGTCGTTGTGTCTCTTTCCAGTTTTTGATGCCGGAAAGTTTCTAGATCTGGTCGCCGGAGAGCTGCCGATCTTGGTGTCGTCTTTCTCGTCGCCCATAACATCAGCCGTGTACGATGCGCAGAAGAGAAAGTGTGTCAAATTTGGCTCATCTGAGCGTGGCCGGCGCGTTCCCGGCGTCCAGCGGCTTCAGGCGGCCCGTATGACGACGTTAGACTTCGGGTCGAGGTGATTTCGATGACCTTGAGCTCATCCAGCCCAGGCGCATTCTCTGGTTGTGTTTATCTCTGTCTCCGACAGGTTGGCGTGGTGCGTGGAGGAGCATTTGAGCTCAGTTGACGACGATTGTGGTGGCCTTGTACTCGTCCAGTCAAGGCACATCACTTGGTGATTTTTGTTTTCTGTCTCGTGTCCTTCCCCGTCCACGCCGATCCGTGTCGTACCCTCAATGGCAATTCCAGTGACACCTGAACCTCTCTCCCATGGTTTTTCATGGAGGCTGTCAGTAGATAAAAACTATGTAAAACTTGATTCCCGGCAACGGAACCACTTGATCACGCCACGAAAAGGGGTGTCGAAAGCCTCGTCGCACGTGACTAGTCCGTGACGTCGTCCGATGGATATCTGGCTGGTTCGTCTGTGAAAATAGAGCACCGTGAGTGGGTGGGGGTGTTCCCCAAAACCCTCCGGTGTGATAATCAGTATAAAGCATGTGAGAATGACAGAAAAAATATCAAGTGGAGGTTATATTTTAGTTTTTGTAACTGACCGGGAGGGAGGGAGAGAAAGGTTGAGAAAGCCCTGTTGGTTTGTTCCCCCTTTTTCAGAGAAAATAGAGAGGCTGGTCCTTCATGGAGGAAGTTTCCTCCTTTATATAGTGTATACCTTTTGTCTGTTATTGGGCTTGTGCCCTACTTTGGATAAGAGCTTAGGCTTTTTCTGGGTACGGGCTTGGCCCAATAATTTCTGAATACTCTGTTGGGCTATATTTTTGGGGGCCCATTATTTTGGTACACATCACATTTAAACATATAAATGTGTTTGTGTAACGTTTATCGGTATTGCTCTTTAATTCCACTTGCAAGGTTTTCCTTCTCTTCTAGCTTTCGACAACTTCATCCTACTTGGACATTTCTTTAATTTCATCCTATGGTTAGCAACCTGAGAATTCTCAACAAGGCCATGGTAGAAAGCAAAAACCTTTCCCCCATCAACCTGTCAGAGTCAAAAGTGCAATAGAATGTCAAGGTTTCAGAATGGATGCTTGAACACCTGGATCTACCGCACACTTACAAAGCTAGCAATGTGCTCAAGATGCTAATATAAGCTACCTTGATTTTTCATGAAAACTATTCATCCATAGAATGAATTTGAGCCTATAGCAGAACAGTTGAGGGATATTCAAGAAATGCAGAACCTGTATAGGAATCTCCCAACCCCTAATCCAAGGAGAAAGCTAACAAATGAGGAATGTCGATCTATCTTTGAGGCACTTTTGATGCAAATTGAAAATGCTAAGTTGAAAAGGGGATCGATTACCCAAGTTGATATTGTATTTTAAGTTTGCACCAAAACAGTTAGACAAATTTGGAAACATGAAAGTGCAAATGTCCAACATCTCTCTAAGGTAGATGTATCACGAAAGTTTTCAAGACGAGTTTATCCAAATCCTATGAGTATTGAGCTCAGCAACATTTTTTATAACTAAGTGTGAGGATTGGAACCAAGGACCTCAAGGTCATTTCTTGAGTGCCCTTGCCATCTTTCCCACCCCTTAAAAGTTGATCTACGTCATTGGACAAGCTTTCGCTCATTAGTAGTGGCCTTAAGACTATCCACTAAAAATCTTTATCAGCAGCTCAAAAAAGGAGAAATTAGATCACACTCAAATCCGATAAAGCCTCAAACAACCACTCAAAACAAAGAGGCTAGACTTCATTTTTGTTTATCAATGCTAGAGCCTTCGAGTCTCCAGATCAATCCAACATTTAAAGATATGTTTGACACTGTCCATATTTATGAAAAATGGTTTTTTCTTACCAAAACATCAGAAAGATACTATCTTCATCCATTAGAAAGTAATCCATATTGAACATGCAAAAGTAAGCAGTTCATTGTGAATGTTATGTTTCTAGCAGCAGTAGCGAGTCCTCAGTTTGATCATGATGGAAATGAGGTGTTCTCTGGAAAGATGGGGATATTCCCTTTCATATTTCAAAAAGGTGCCCAGCGAAGGAGTCGAAACCGTGCAACTGGTACACTAGAGACTAAACCCATTTTCCCGATAACTAAAGATTTCATACGCTCTTGTTTGATAAATAAAGTTTTACCGGTAATACGAGAGAACTGGTCGCGGTGCAGCCCCATTAGTACAATTTACATACAACAAGACATTGCCAAACCACATATAGATCCTTTTGATCCAGAGTTTGTTGAGGCTGCAAAGAGTGAGGGATTTGATATTCAACTGAAATTTTAACCTCCGAATAGCCCTGATTTAAGTGTTCTTGACCTTGGGTTTTTTCGACCTATTCAATCATTACAATAACGGGAAGCACCGAAGAATATTGATAAACTTGTATTGGCTGTGGAGAAATCTTTTGATGAAATGCCATAAAAAATCTTCTTGTCACTCGAGGCTTGCATGATTGAAGTGATAAAAAACTATAGAGGAAATCATTACAAAGAGCCACATCTTGGTAAAAATCAAATGATTAGAGAAGGCCACTGTGAGAACCCGAACCCATTGCATGTTTGTCATCATTATAACATGTTTATAATATGTCTTGACATATTTGAGACTTCATTTCATTCATATCTTGTTGGCATTGAGTTGGTTGAGATCATAATAGAGTAATGGTCTTCCATGCGTTGCATGCCTTGTTGTTGTTGTTGTTGTTTCGGGTGTTCGTATTAACGTGTTATCACCTTAATAAGTCTCATGAGAATCTTAGTACTTTGCATCTAAGGTTAATTATGTTCATCTTAGTTGTTGTGTTCTTGGTTGGGAGTTTAGAAGCTTCGTAGCTTCGTTTGTGTTTTACGGTTTTACATCATTGCTTGTATTGCCTTCATTTCGTCTCGAGAGAAGTTCGGTTGAGTTCTAGGCCTTGAATACAAGCTATAACCATGATTAAACGAGCCTAATACATGTTCCTTCTATCCTAGATTAAGTTGGGATTGACTCGTGTTTGATTCGTTGGCCGTTTGTGGAGTGGTTCCAGCCATGTTCTAACTTGTTTCGGATGTGTTTCGGGTGATGTTCGGGCCCGTTCCGATTGTGTTTTGAGTTTTGGTTTACCCCCCTTGAATTTCTTGGGTTGTTTGGGGTTGATTCTAGGCCAAATTTGAAGGCTTTTCAACCTGGAGACCTTGCTATCGCAAGGTGGTTTGGTCTTTACCCCGCAGGAGGCAAAGAACTTGGGAAGCAAAGTTCTGGAGACCTTGCGGAGGCAAGGTGGAGATGACCTTGCGACCGCAAGGTCATCAGTATCTCACTTACGGGATTTTTGTTTAAGTTTTGGTTGAAGACCACTTAGCCCTTGCCCCTTGGCCGCCCTTGGAGACTTAAGCCTCCATTGTTGACTTAGTCCAAGCCTCCTAAACCCTTAGATGAGATCTATCAATGGCTAGCAAGCCATTTCACCCCCTTCACTTGGATTGAGGTTTAGTTTGAGGTATATAAGCCTTTGTTCAGCCATTGTTGATCACAAAACTCCATTGTTGGCTGAACATAGCTCCATTTTCGTCCTTGGGAAGAAGCTCAACTTGAGAGACCATTTCCCGGTGATCCGGTGGTCCGATTGACGAGCCGAGTCCGCCAAATCGAAGAGCTTGATCTTCTCTTCTACAATCCTCCTTTTATTCAACCTTTCATCCATTAATCATAGGACTAAGGTGAGTGACAATTCCTTGAGATTTCCATGTTAAATAAAATAGCATGACCCCTTCATTATAATTGTTCTAATAGTGATTGTGAACATCTTTCGTGAAGACAAAACTTCCATTTCAACATATATAATATGTGTATGATTTTATGAAATCTCTATGAAGTTATGATTTTGACATTTATTAAAGCATGAATGTTGTTTGTATTAAGCTTGGGAATAACTCTTGTGAAAGAATTCGGTTCAATTCAAGGTTTAACAAAATCGCCGAAACTAGGGTTTGAAACTCGAGGTTGTGCTTAAGGCTAGTTTAAGAACATGAACGGCTTAGCTATCAATTTCTAAATGATCGGAGAACTTAGGAAAGGGCAATGTGATACATATAGTATCAATACTCTTCTTGGTTGAATTTTAGTAAAACTCACCGGAGTTGAAATTAGGGAGTTATGAACAATACCGACTCCAAAATCAATCCGTGCGATGAATGTAGTTCGTTGGACTAATGAATTAGCTTACGATACTTTGAGATGGATTGATGAGTATGCCTTGATGTATGTGTGCTTGTAAGACTCAATTGAGTTCTTATGCGGTTTATGCGATCGTGTAAAGTAAATGCATGATTGAGAGCATGTTGTAGAATAGTGTATCTATTTGACATGTTGAATTCGCTCTTGTCGAATTCTTGTGTGATTCCTTAAATGAGTAAACAACTACTTGATGAATAAGTTCGCTCTTGTCGAACTTGTTCTTTATTTGAGATTATATGACGAGTAAACATCTACTTGGCATTGCATGAGTCCAGCTGGCATATTTGATTGAGTCGTTGGTGTGACAATGCATTGCCGTCACGAGTTATGGGAGTCGTGATAGTGATGGGTTGTTATACCGGGTTTTTATCACACACGCCTCCACTGTTGGCCACAGTGGGGAAGTAGCCCCTTTGCTGTAACCAAGAGAGCACATTGGCAAGTCTAATAACCGAGTAGATAGCTCGGTACCCGAGTAGAGAGCTCGGTACTTTGATACACTCATCACGGGTATCATTGGCACGAAATGTTAACGCTGTGTATTGCAGGAGCTACGTAGCGGCACCGGTTCCATATCATATCCTCCTATTATGTGGTTTACCTTTATAGCACTTATGTGAAACAATGTGCTACCAGGGATATGTGATTTAAGTGTTTATTAAATGAACGCTTTGATTGACTTGATATTAAAAATGATATCTTGATATGTATGTTGCGTGATGCCATGACATGCATAATTGTTAACTCACAAAGTCGTTATGACTTACCCCCTCCCTTTTACTGCTTTAGATCCGAGCCGTTCAGGTACCGCTCGTTGAGGTGTAGCAGGATTCTCGCTTGTCCGTGACCATACGCGACGAGGTTGTGGTTTTGAGATGTCCTTGTTTTGTTCTCTTTTGTAAGGACGTTGGGTTTAGCAAGTCATTTAGACTTTGCTTGGGAATTTGGTTTATTTGGATTTTTGTCTATACTTGTAGTTCATGTATCCTATTTTTGAGTGCCGGCGCATGTACGCCGAGCCTTATATAGCTGTTTTATGGTTCATCTGTTTTGAAAACTTCCGCTGGGCATTACTTTAGCTCTTATTTAATTATGTTGTTCTCCGGCGTGTTATAGCCGTCGAGGTATATTTGCATGAACTGCGTAGTGTTGGGTTCCGGTAGTAAAGTCGCCGATGAATTGTTGTATCAGGTTTAAAAAGTTTTAAAAATTTCCGGCCTTTTGGTGCCGAGTCGCGCTTCATCTGAAATGTTGCGTTACGTCGTTTTCTACAATTGAGACTTTGCTTGTATTGTTGTCCTATTTGGACGACTTGACTTGTGATTCTATCTCGGGGTCAGGGTCGGGACGTCACAGCCACCTTCCTTGTCAACTGCAATGTGAGCTTAGACTGGTGGAGGCATCCTTCTAACATCTACAACCATGACTTAATACATTGTTTCATGTGGGTTAGAACATTGTTTTTAGCGTATATTTCTAGTGTAATAAGCTTTCATTGTAGAATTCCATCTCAGATTGCTACTAATAACACTAGTTTCTTCGTTGTACTAGGTGAGCATAGTAGTATACTGTTAGTATTATTACTCCAACTGATATTGATATTCTATGGAGTATTACTCTTGTAATCAAAGTTCACAAATATACTTGAGTTAAATCAGATTTGTGTGCTGCAAAGGGAACAAATGTACTAGGTGCGCATAGCAGTAGTATACTGTTATATGGTTTTTCTTTAGTTACTTTTTGTTCCTGCTTTTTGCTGAGCATAATTGATTTTACTCAAAATTCATATAGTAGAGCTTTCCAACTAAGTTTTCCGGTCACCAAAAAAAAGAAAATCCGACAACAGGCAATATCCGGTGAATAAAAATTGCAATGAAATTTTTTGGTAGCAAAAATTATTCTGAAAGTTTGAGGTAATTTCAAGTGAAAAAAATTTACGGCGAAATTTCCGGTTACCGGAAAAAATTCCGGCTGCCAGATGCAATTTTCTGCGAATAATATTTTGTCAATATATATTTTTTATTTTAGTATGAATATAATTAAAAAGGTGAATAATATTTTGTTAATTTAGGGTGCGTTCGCCCCTGCACCCATTTATCTTTTTTCACTTCTCTTTACATATAAAAGTCAAACTTGTTTCTTTAAATTTAATTAAATTAATAGACAAAAGTGCCCCTATATATTATAAACCATCCACAATTGAAATAAGGTCAAACAAGTAAATTCATTACATTGCATTATCTCTTTACCTATAAAAATCAAGCTTGTTGCTTAGAATTTAATTGATAGACAAAAGTGTCCATATATATACCTAATAAACCATCCACAATTGAAATAAGGTCAAACAAATACATTTATCAAATTGCATTATCTCTCTACCTATAAAAGTTTTCTTAGAATTTAATTGGTAGACAAAAGTCCCCTTATACCGAATAAACCATCCATAATTAAAATAAGGTCAAAGGAGTAACTTTATCACATTGCATTAATGGCAAACAAGTAAATTAATCCTAGTAAAAAAATATAATGTATATATGGACAAAAAAAACCTTAATGTTATACCATCAACCATTGCATAAAGGGCATATTTGTAATTTTGAGGCTAAAAATTTCCCCGTTTACATTATGTGTTATAAACCGATTTCACGACATCAAATGGCCGGTGTTATCCATATACACTATTTCACTACATCAAATGCCCGCTAACAACTGCCCTCTTTTCCATCTACTTCAATCTGCTTCCCCAAAATCAAAGTCAATCTGTTTCCCTTCTTCTTCGTTTTCATTATGAAGATTTATATCCTGGTTTTATCTTGCCTCTCACATGAGCTAATTCTCATCTTTGCGTCGGTCATACAAGAAGAAAATTTTAAATTGGTCTATGCTGAAGAAGTTTAATTGAATTTCGACTTCCCTAAGGAGCAGTAGTGGACTACGTAGAGGAAATTTTTGTGTTACCTAAGGGTATCTTATTGCTTAATTATGATGGTTAGTATATATACATAGATTTATGTCTTTCTTTTTTCTTTTGTTTTTCAATCTGATTGTTGCTTATTCAAAACTACATTCTTATTTGTAATTCGCATTGCTTTGTTTTATATAATCTATTGATTAATAATTTGTTTGAGTTGGAATTCAATTAAACTTCTTATGGATAGCTAGTCCAATACTGCTCCTTGGATAGTCCGATTTCAATTTCAATTATGTTCTGTACAATCAGTACATAATCCAGGAAGCGACAATTGATCTAAGCATTGAGTTAACAAATGTTGAAAGAGACCCGAGAGATTGGAATATTAAGATTCCCAACAAAGTAATGCCACATTCCTATAGCCAGCTCACTAGGAATAAATGAGAAAGAGATTCTAATGCCCGGACCTAGAACATCCGCATCTGGAAGCTAAACTGATGCATGTTGTCATGATGAGAGAGTCTATTTCTACAACATTGTAAATGAGCTTCTACATAAAAGCACTTACCTTATGAGATTAACTAGAGCTCCCCATTATCAAAAAAAGACTCTCATATGCCCATAACCACAAAACCATATCAACTACATCACTTACAACCATTTTCCCGAATCACGAAACCAATGTTTCGTGTCACTGCCCATATTTAATAGACTTAATTAGTTTAAATCAAGTAACAAGAATAACAAATTACAGAGCAAAAAAGGCATGGCTTTCTAAATATCAATTCCCAATAACATCGTGAACACTCATTCGCAAAATTATTCAGAGAAGAAGTGAGATAGAGAGTGATATAGCAAAAGAGTGATATAGATGCTTACCAAAGGAATTCGGTAGTAGGCTTAGGAACGAGATACTACATTTAATTTGGGAATCGTGAGAACTGTTCCTCCGCAATTTCAAAAAACCAACATATCGTTAAAAATTAGGGCACAATTGTTCAAGCAAGGTTTGTGAACAAATTAGGTAAGGAAAGATGACACGACCCGACCCCAAATCTCTATACGAAATTTGAGTCAAGCGTGTAACAAGCAAGACAAACACAAACCCAACTAATTATGGGTTAACAATTTTTTTAAAAAGTAAAGTGTTTAAGAAAATAACGTAACAACATCAAGTCTAACAACAAGCCGGAACCACCAAACATCATCGAGATACAATTTAGAAAATGAATGCAAGGCTCTAAAACCAAACAACAAGTGTAATACTGCAAATACAAACTCGACGTTAAATGTTGGCATCAAAAGAATACTATAAAATCAAGTCAAGTTAACCTAAAATAAAGTTTACATAACTCTACACAATCCCGTCCTCACAACTTGTACAACCCAGCTCAACCAGTGCTACTAACTAAAAGATGACAACTAAGTAGTGTGAGTTTTGCCATCCTCATCAGGGACTCCCTGCCCGACTGAGATCTAAGGAAAACAAAGGAAATAGGGTGAGTTATAAACTCAGTAAGTTACTTTATGCGCAACTAGATGGCATATATTCATGCAACGGTTGTAAATTCATTTCAATCAACAAGTACATATAATCATATACTTGCACAACAACACATTGATCCTGTGATAATGCACATTGACTCAACATAATTAAACACATAATCATGATATAACCAACAGGGAAGCTTTCCGTCATGTCTTGTATCTCAAACTTTGCAGCTGCTACTGTATACACGTTGAATCATAGTAATATCCAAAATCAATGACCTTTTGACTTAACCAGAACAATACTTCCCAGCATTTACTCAAGAGTCTAGCCTTCCAAATGTTATGCAAATTGCTCTAACAAATGCTATATCCTCACTATAGCTAATAGTGAGCGAATGACAACGACCCGGAACGATCACAAGGTTTGACTCTCATGAAGGCTCTTGTTGCCTAATTGTCAACACAACCACATATGCCAGTTGGACTTAATGTTATATATAAGTAGATGTTTACTTGTATTAAATATAACTGTCAAACCCCAAAGTAGGGGAGTTCAACACATATACCAAATGTGAATATTTACTCGTAATAAAGCCCCAGACCATGTTATAATTCATATGGATAAATCTACACCAAGACATTCCTAAACATAGTTGGAATACAACATATCATTCGCTATATTTTATTGTTCTTCAATTGACTCCGTTGAGTAATTTATTCAATACTTATAATTTTCAGGCATAACCATAATTTACGGGAATAACCCCAACACAATCTCACCGATGTTTTCCCCTACTATAATTAGTTCGATACTATCCAAACATGTCAACAAGTTTTATATACTCAAAATACATTTATAGTCTTTATACTCTAAAACTCAACACACATGCGTTGAAATTGTCCAATAAACATGTATATCAATTACACATACAAAGGGAAAGGGATAGTAACTTACACAACAGTAGACTACTGAAGATATCACGTAAAATTGACACTAGTTCAAACTCCTCATTAAGCCCTTTGCGTCTACGGTGATGGAATCACAAATGGAGAAGTAAAACTCTTCAGTTTGAAATTGGAAGCTTAAGGTTATCTTTCTCTAATGGTGGTTGGCTGAAGAAAAAGGAAAGTAGGAAAAGATGAGACTAATCTCATCTCAAGTCATCCATAAGGAGTTGAGTAATCATAGGATTCCACAAGGTGAGGGGCCTAATGTAATATGCCGATAATTTTTTTTAGATTAAATATTAATTGTCATTAATTAATATTACAATCATTTTGGACCTATATAATTAATATTATAATTGTTTTGTGTTAATCGAATGGTTTTGGACCTAATTAGTAACTAATTAAAAATTAGGTCGGGTTTGGCGCACTTTTAACTAGGCCTTTAATAATAATTCCCTATTAATATTAATTGATTGATTTCAATTAAATTACGTAAAGATTTGGTTAGGGTTAAAAACCAAGTAGAGTTTTACTTATATAAATAGGGCTTTGAGAAGGAGAAAATTTGTATAAACAATTAAAAGAGAAAGAAAGAGTGCGGTTGATCAGGAATAAGGCAGACGATGGCGAAATTTGGGAGCTAACTGCATAACCCACGAGTCAAGGTAGGAATACTCTCCATCATTGTACTGCCTTGGTAGTAGTAAACTGTTAATAGCCGGTAATCAAAAAAATTTAAAAGAAAATAAAACACAGAAAATGGCAGGATTGGGTACAGTGCACTGTGTGTGATTAGTACACCGAGTGGTTGCTTGTGAGTATGTATTTTGGCTTCTTTCATTATAATAGATAGATATGTAGTATATATGTGTATGGGTGTGCGCCAAATCATGTTCCATCACTCAGCATATATTTAATATATATATATATATATATACACACACACACACACACATAATACGGAAACAAAACAAGAGGGATGTGCATGTGTGTGTGTTTGACCATGTGTCAGTGTGTGTGTTCAGTTTTTGGTTTACTTTACTGATATATGGGCATATGGAGTATGCGTGTCCAGCATGAAAAATATTTGGGCTAGGTGGTGTTCAATCAACTAGCCTTGAAGAGAAAAAAAAAACATATGAAATACAAGTTAACTCATTAATTACTTTACTATTTGGTTAATAATAATATGCTAACTCATTAATATAAGTATTTTATATAAAAAAAATTAAACTCATATGAAATACAAGTTATCTTCATAAACAACCAATCATGAGTACGGTATAAATATTAAGGGTTAATTATTATAATGACATTAGTTGATAATTATGTACGTTTTGAATTTTGATTTGGACAAGTGAGCTTAAGGCGATCGTACGTGGTGCGAATTATTTTTTTACTAAGTATTTTGAGGTAAGGGATTATACCTCTTTTAGGTCTCCAATCTTTTATGTATCCTTTGTTAGGTTTCCATTTAATGCATTGATATTAATGCTTCTTTGAAACGTACGCCGACTTTAAATCGGTAATTGAATTCAAACTCCGTCGTTTACACTTCTTTCAAACTCATACTTTGACTATATGTTTATTCACACATAATTATTGAATTTCATGTGAGATGCCTTTTGTATGAAAAGTATGATTTTTTTTTTTTTGGCGATGCTTGATTTTGTAAAAGTATTTGATTACTTGAAATTCTATCATAATCAGTAAGTTGAACTTATGACACTATGAATTATGATGCTAGTGAACGCCATTTGGCCCGTGGCATGGTTATCCGAATATACCAATGTTATCGAACTATCGAAACTTTTCGGAGTAAATATCGAATTTGCTTATGTGATCATGAGATTCTGTGAGTAGTCAATTGTCTCCAATCGGTATGGGACGGTTGGTGATAGTTGATCGAGTCACCTTTGTACGTTTATTTTCATTTGGATTCTTACTCACTTAAATCGAAATTTTATAATTGCTTACGCTTATCGATATTTGAATAATGAATTTTTAATATTCTAAAAATATTCAACTCTGATTTGTTTCTGGTCAACTCCTCCTTAGTAACCGGAAGGGTTGTATATGAACTTACTGAGCATTATTCGCTCACCCCTTCATACTCTTCTTTCTTAGGTAATGAGTAAGATTTATTAGAGGATTTCGGTTCGGGTAGACCAAGATGAAGGTTTCCGAGAATTATGGATCTAGTTTTTTTTATCTAATCACTTGATAGTATATTGAATAAATTATAGACTCATATTAAGTATTAGATGAATTTTGTATTGAATTACTTTGAGTTTATTTTTTTGACTTCAGTTAAGGATGTTTAAGATTGAATTATTATGAGATTTGGAACATTTATTATTTAAGTTATGATTATTAGTGACGTGGCCAAATTGTGGGACCGCGGTGTCGGTACCAAATTTTGGGGCATTACAGGTTGGTATCAGAGCTTAGGCCTTAGATCCGGATGGTCTTAAAATTTAGGAACACCTAAGAATAAGAATTGATACTACGATAGGATTATGATACTAGCATTAAGTTATAATTATAGTTAAGTTATGATCTCACTGATGATTAAGAAATGATTATTTTCATTAAACTGATATACGCGTGTTACTTGTAGGAATGGTGCGTAAAACAATAGCTAGGAAGTCAGTCGCTTCGCCTCTAAGCAGTTATCGAGAGAATGCTGGCTAGGACACATCATAAATTGATTGAAGCAGAAGGGACCATAGAGAAGTTGAAAGAAGAGAAAAGAGAGTTAGAGGCACAACTGCGAGGGCAAAGGCAAGCGCTAAGAGATGCCCAGTATAGCCTGCACAAGCCTCTCAATGGAATCATTGAGGCTAAGGCGTGTAATTGGGAGATGCATGTTAGGCTCGACGAGACTCAAGGGAATATCGAGGAAGTGTGGGATGCACTTCAGACGACCATTTATAATGGTCCATATATCGGAGAGGATCCTAACTCCGAGGAGGAGACTAGGGATGAAGAAGGCATTGACATTGAAGTAGATGCCAACTCCGTAGCTTATGTGGGTGTGGAGGCTAACACTAACGTTGAGGGTCAGAATGATGATGATTCTAACCCAATCGAAAAGGAAGATGAAGATCGAGGAGACAGAAAATTAGATAGAGCATTACACTAGTTAATTCATTTTATAGGTATCCTAGTCATTGAGTTTGTTTAGATGGTTGTTCTAGTCATAAGACATGGGATACTCTAAATGTATCCAATTTTGAGATGTTGGAATTTTTTTTTAGAATTAATAAAATTTTGAGGATTTATTTGAATGTTCATCGATATCCCTTATAACTATATCTGTACTAATATATGTCTTGAGTGCATAAGATCATAAGATAAGTTTTGAATAAAAATGATGCTATGTAACAATTATGTAAGTTATTCCCATTTACATCATACTGAATAGCGAAAACCATTTTCAGTGTGATAGAATTTTAGACATTATGTGACACCATGTCATTTATATCTCAGTACCAATGGCACGTGGAGGTCGCACTGGAAATCGTGGACGTGGACATGGAAGGGGTACTAGAGCTGGTAGAGTCATGGAAGACTCTATTTCTAGAATTTTAGGGGAAAATGGTGTACCCCCACCAAATGTGAACGTCAATGGCAATGCACCCGAAGTGGTCCAATCGAATGCGAGCGTTAATGGACCTGTACCTGCAACGCCATTAGACCCTACCCTTTTGACCTTGCTTTAAACTATAGCGCAAGCCCTTGTGGAAAATAGGAACCAGGAGAGCAAACGCAACACCCATTTCGAGTGTAGCCAGCTGACCCTGAGGCAAGGACCCGTTAGAAAGTTTTCATAAGCATAGCAGAAAACACACAGGGGCACAGGCACGGAGAAACTGACGTGGTTGAATCACACGAGGAAGATCCTTGAGACAATGACATGTGTACCGAACAACAAGTGAAACTTGCAACCTTTATGCTTGAGGGAGAAGCTAGTCGGTGGTGGGATCAGAAGACTACACTAGAGTCTCGGGGTGTTGAAGTGATTACTTGGGACATATTCGTGCACTACTAGAAAAATGACCTTTAGTGGCGGCAGAATTTTCCGTCGCTAAAAAGGCAAATAATTGATAAGCTAAAGGCCCCAGCTGAATTTTCAAAATCGCTTAATCATCGCTTAAATTAAGCTAATGCCGACGGACCGATTTCATCGCTAAAGGCAGCCTTTAGCGGCGGAAATTCTAAGGTTGATTTTCGAGGGGCCAGAATTTTCAGTCATTGTAATTCAACCTTTAGCGACGAAAATTTCCGTCGCTAAAGGATTTTAAAATAATTAAAATTGAATTTCAGCCGACGAGAAATTTCGTCTTAAAGGATTTTAAAAATTAATTAAAATTGAATTCGGCGACGGAAATTTTAACTAAAAACTAAAGGCTTTTTAAATTAATTAAAATTGAATTTCGACGGAAAATTAATTAAGCTAAAAGCGTTTAAAATTTAATTAAAATTGAATTTCGGCCAATTTCAAAATTTCCGTCGCTAAAGTATTTTAAAATAATAATTTTAATTTTAAAAATAATTAATTTTAATTTAGACGGAAATTTCCGTTAAGCTAAAAATACAAAAATAATAAAATTTTAATTTCAATGACGGAAAATTTCCATCAGCGATAATGCAAAATTAAAAAAAATACACAAAAATTTTGTTCAAAAGCGGTAATTAAAAAAAGCGCCAAATACAGTTTTTTGGCAAACACATCAACACAATCATCCATCTAGAAATTACAATACATACACACATCAAATCTGATTTTTGCCAAACATCTACAATCAACAAACCAAATACGATCACCCATCTAGAAATTGTTCTACACATACACTTTTTGTGTGATGGGTGGAAATATCTGAAACTTATAGCATTAAAATTCTCAAAAAAACCCATTCCAATCTAGAATTGATCCAACACTTGAAAATCAAAAATTAAAACCAAACAAAAACATAAAATCCTTAAACATGCATCAACCCGGTCAAATGATATGAATCCACGAGAAAAAAAAAAATTTACGATAAATGTGAAACAAACCCATCTTGAATCAGCGAAGAACAAATCCGAGAAAATCAGACCCCTTTTTGTCTCCAAATAGCTTAAACCCTTCAATGGATCAAACCTATACGTACAGATTGAAACCTGATCTTGAAAGTGGTGAAGAAGAAGAAACGACCTCTCTAATCTCTAGTCGGATTAGCGAGAGATCGGACCTTAAACGTAGTCTTGGTTTCAAGATTTTAAGCCTTTTTGGTGTAATCGTTGTAGAAGGCGAGGAGAGTGAATGAGAGAGACCAGGAGTAGAGTGGATGTCGAGGGGTGGGAGCAATTCAAATGGAGCCGGGAGGCCAGGCGGTAATGGCAGTACCAAATTTTGAGAGAGAGAGGCGTAGATTTGAGAGAGAGAGGCGTGGATT
>JABEVN020003825.1:0-16769 GCA_013146195.2 Codonopsis lanceolata | reverse complement strand
GTCAATTAATTCTATAAATTTGCCGTAAAAGCTTGCGAGGATATGGGCGCCTGCGGGATTTGCCCCTCTTACGCCTCAGCGACAAAACCTACGGTATCTTCTGGCGGAAGAATTTTATCAACGAATGGGCTCATGAACAGGCGCTCTTCGTGGGTGGATTCGAGGCCGTCCATCTCGTCACCGCCAAAACTATATCCACCATCATTGGCGTGCATTGCGGAGGAGCTATTTCGGCAACCACGGTGAGGCTTTACATGCACAGGAAGCCATGAGGGGAGTAGACACTCTCAGGGAGCCTCGAGGGAAGATGCTCGAAACTTGTTCCCTCTTGGCGTCTTTGCACGGCCACCTTCTAGACAAGGGCTTCTATTCAGAGTGGAGCACATGACATGTTTGCAGCCCAGCAGATCAACCCGACAGTCTTTGTATTTCTCTGACTTCGTCTCAGCGGGGGCTCATCATCTTGACGAGCTAAAGCGTGGGTGGAGAAAGCAAACAACCCGCTTGCAAACGCCCGCCGTCGGGCTCATCAATGCCCTTTTAAGGGATGATGCGACCATCAACTCTTCTTTGAAAGAAGATGAGTTGTATCACGGTGGCCAAGGACAAACAACTCACGGCCTCGTTTTTCGGTAAATACGAATACGAGAACAAGCGCCAGATGCGAGAAAGGTCTACCGCCGGTCTCTCTTGACAAAGTGGCCAAGCACACCTATCTTGGTCACCGCTTCAATATGGAAGCACATGTAGGCTGCAAGCAAGACCTTCAAAAGGCCTACGCCAAGTTTGATGATCAAGTGGCCACGGACCTCCATCTAAAGGCCAAAGGTAGGCGTGAGATGAGAGGCTGCTGTAGGTCCAAAATAGCGCCAGCCAAGCCAAAAAACAGGCCGGTGGCACCTCAAGCGAAGGCTTGAGCCAAATGGATCGTAAGGGAGATGAAGGAAGGCCGAGAGAAGAAGGCACCGGGCCAATCTAGCCATTCCTCTCCTCCATCTACCCAAGCCAAGCCTTCTACCCAATCCGGCCAACCTCCTTCACCACCTCACTGCGCCCGCTCCCAAGCCTAAGCGAAGGAGACTTCGTAAAACCTTTGAAGACCAGCCCCGCGATCTCGTCTCCTATTCGCAGCCCGAGGAAAAAACTACCGGTACCCAACCCTCTAGCCAGCCAACCAACTACACTCTGCGGCGCTGCCCAACACTCCAGCTGTCAAGCCCTTCCAGCCCTTCTATACCAGCTACCGAACCCCAACCAACTACCGAGCGCCCAAAGCCCTTACTGTCAACCCTTGACTATACCTGTCTATCAACCTTCATCTATTCATACGGAGTCATCTACTCGGAGGAATTCACATCTCAGGAGGAGTCTATCGGGGAGGAGCGGCCAGAACCCCGACTCCTCCTCCTCCTTCACCTTTAACTACTCACGACCCATCACACCTTCCTCACCACCCCAATCCCAACCAACTTCTTCAACCACACCACAACCCTTAGACCTATGCTGGCTGCCAAGTTCCTCTTCGAACTTTCGTCGGTAGCGAGATCTATTCTCTTCTCATCAACCTCCTCAACCTTCTCAACCTCCCAACCTTCCCTTCAAAACCAAAATTCCTATTCTACCACCACTTCTTTACGGTTCTCTACCAGAACCCATTCCCAATCCTCCCACATCGGTGAAAATTCGACAGCGATATGGGCTGAATTCCCCACCAACTCCACCTCCACCCTCCCCTATAACCACTATCCTCTTCCACAAAACCATACCAACCCAAGACTCATCCTCTTACGCCTCGAGAACTCCCCATATCCAATGCCCATCCGGGCTGCGGACTACGCCTCTGCCAGGCACCATTCACATTGGCCAAGCCTCTACTTCAATCGGCCCGGCCAATCTTTGAAATTTTGTCGGCTAGATGCCATCTACCGGCTGACTGGCGAACTCACTGCATATCTACACTACATTTGAAGTAGCCGCTGCGGCGGCAGGCCAGCTGCCAGGGCTGCCACTACTCTTCGACAATTTCAAGAGGATGTGCGGACTCGTTTTGACAGGCGGCGTGCGACTTCACCGATGTCAAAATCAGCGTAGAAGCTCAACGAGATGAAGGCTGCCGTATCATAGGTTCCATTTTCTGAGCTATTCCACGCCATCACTCTCTCCATCTCGGCCACGGTCGTACTCCTATTATGGAACTCAACAACCTCGCTCGAAACTCGCTCATGACATTATGAATGCCAAGGGATCGTGATCGGCCATCACGGAGGAGAAACAAATGAGATCTATCAACGAAATGCGATGGAAGAGAAACGGCCGTCTTGAAAGTGAAGAAGCGGACTACGTTCTCGTTCCACGGACCTCCACGATGCGGATGCCGAATACCAAGAAGAATGGAAGGCTAGAGCTAGAGAAAGGAGGCTGCGAGACAAAGGCAAAGGAAAAGAAAAGACCATGGTAGCTTTTGTATCTTTTCTTCCCTTTCCTTTGTATTTATCTTATTTTTGAAAACTTCTGTCAAATGTAAACATCTTGTTTATGAATCTGATGATTACTTGCTTTTTCAAAAATTATATTGTTTAAATTCTTCTTTGCTTTATTGTTTATCTATATTAGAATTTAAACATTCGGTTTAAATTGATTTAAGCTAACTGCGTCTGTGTGCTATTCTTTGACTCTCTTATTCTTGTATGCATAGATTAGTCCTTGCATCGAGGTGTTATTACGTTTAATAGAGGCATGTCTACCGATTACGTAATATATAAACTTTCTCGGACATGCTATTATCTATTAAATAGTTTGTTTTAAAACCCTCATTTGTAGTAATGATGACGGATATAAATAGGAGGAGATTGTTGATTCTTATGTTAAATTTATATCGATCGGTACATTACATTAGTTTTATACTTGGTGGCTAATCGGGCTGCGTATCGATTAGCGTGGCAACTGTGTATAGAACTTTGCCTTGTATAGTTTTTTAGGACTTTTCGGGGAACATCGGAAGACCACTTCTCCGCTTCACCTTAGGAAGACTCCGCTCAAAGCTTAAGATCGGTAGACCTCGTGTCCGGTGATGCGCTTCTACGTGTCCTCTCGGATCAAAGCTAGGTGGATTAATTCAAACTTATTCCCATATGTTATTTGAATTAATCCAAGTCTTTTCCCGACATGTCAAGCCGCCGAAAGCAACTTTTTCAGCGAGAATACTTTCGTCTGAGCGATGTAAAAGCGATAAAAAGGTCCCCCTACTACGCTTCATCTCTCGATCGACACCAAATCGCCCACCTTTTTGAAGATCTCGAAATGATTATCTGCTCTAGTTATACGTGAAGACGAAATTCCTTGATCGACGACCCCATGCATTTAATGCATTTATGAAAAGAGCTGTTGAAGTCTTCGTCCTCTCCAACGGATTCTTTTGAGATGCACCTGCTTTAAATACTGCCATTGAAGACTGGAACAAAGAGACAACAAGAACAGAATCAATCGAACACTTAAAGAATTGCTCTGAATCTACAGAACTCCAAGTCTTTCAGCTCAGTGCATTCAATAGATCCTCAACAGATCTAGAAGTCCTCGTCAACAACAAGAAGGCTGCTCTTCAACATTTATTGTTTTATTCTTCTTGTTGTTTACTTCCATTAACTATATATACGCAATTAAATATCTTGTATTTACAGATATTTAATTCCCTAGACCCAAACACAAGTCAATATTTTGTACACGATCCATTAGGGATATTCTTTGTAATTGATCTAAGTGGAAAACATAGTGCACAATTTAAATCCAAGGTTGACTGCCTTGGTGGTGGACGTAGCACTCATTATAGTGTGAACCATCCCAAAATACTTGTGTTATTTCCTACTATCTGTTTATTTATTGAACTGCTTAGTTTCATTGTTTACTTCATCCATTTATTGAGAACTTAAGTAATCGTAAAAGGTCTACGGTAGTCCTTATCGGCGAGACCTAGAACATTTCTCTTGAAAGTCTTCCGCTACTTGATTCTTTTCATAGATTGCAAGTAACTTTCAAGGAACTTACTTAAAAGTTTTAAAGTGTTAATAAGCTATTCAACCCCCTTCTAGCTTATTATTGTGCTCATTGGGACCCACACGTTTGCTAAGGATGCTCGGGCAACAAATGATCTGGTGACAGGTACCTTGCAATTATGTTCCAGTGATGCTTATGTTTTTATTGATCCTGGTGCAACCCACTCTTTTATATCTGTTTCGCTTGCACATCGAATGAAATTGGCACCCCAGAACTTAGATGAGGTTTTGATTATTGACACCCCGACGAAGGAATCCATCCCTATCACATCTGTGTTTAGATCATGTTCTTTGAAATTAGAACATAGAGAAATGCCTATTGATTTGATCCCTTTAGATATGCAAGATTTTGATTTGATTTTAGGGATGGATTGGTTAGCCTCTTATCACGCTAGGGTCAACTGTTTTGAAAAAGATGTGGTGTTTTGTATTCCGGGTGAACCAGAGTTCAAGTTTAAGGGGTCTAAACCAGTGGTGTTGTCGGGCTTCATTTTATCGTTAAGGGCAAGGCGACTCTTAAGAAAAGGATGTCAGGGTTACTTAGCCTCCATCATCGACACCAGTAAATAAGGGGTCACCTTAGAATCACTTTTTGTGGTTAGGGAATTTTTGGATGTTTTCCCAGAAGATCTACCTGGCCTTCCACCAGACCGAGAAGTAGAGTTTGGGATTGATCTGGTGCCCAGGACGACGCACATCTCTAAGGCAACATACAGGATGGCACCAACAGAATTGAAGGAATTAAAGGAGCAGTTACAAGAGCTGTTGGAAAAGGAGCTGATCAGGCCAAGCTTCTCGCCTTGGGGCGCTCCAGTGTTGTTTGTGAAGAAGAAGGACGAATCTATGAGGCTGTGTATAGATTACCGCGAGTTGAATCGGGTCACGGTGAAAAATAAGTACCCGTTGCCTCGCATTGACGATATGTTCGATCAGTTACAGGGTGCCCGTTATTTCTCCAAGATAGACCTCCGTTCGGGCTATCACCAACTAAGGGTCAGGAAAGAAGATATTTCAAAAACAGCTTTTAGGACAAGGTATGGGCATTACGAATTTTTGGTTATGCCATTCGGGTTGTGAATGCCCCAAATTTGCATTTATGGATATGATGAATAGGGTGTTCAATCAGTTTCTAGATCGATGTGTAATAGTGTTCATTGATGAGATCTTGATCTACTCGAAGACTCGGGAGGAGAATGAGCAACATTTAAGAACAGTACTGCAGATTTTAAGGGAAGATAAGTTGTATGCTAAGTTCAAAAAATGTGAGTTCTGGTTGGAGAAGGTAGCTTTCTTAGGACATGTGGTCTCAAATGAGGGTATTTCAGTGGACCCAGCCAAAATTGAAGCCGTAGTAAATTGGGAGAGACCCACAACGGTTACCGAAGTTCGAAGTTTCTTGGGTCTAGCAGGGTATTATCATCGGTTTGTTGAGGGTTTTTCAAAGATAGCAGGGCCGTTGTCTCGACTTACCTTGAGAAAAACACGAAGTTTGTGTGGACAAGAGTGAGTGAAAAATCGACTAGTGTCGGCCCGATCCTTCCTCTACCATCGACGGGAGGATTTGTGGTTCATAGTGACGATCGCAAAAGGTTTGGGTTGTTGCTAATGTAGAATGGAAAGGTAATTGCTTACGCTTCCCGTGCGGTTGAAAAAAGCGAACTAAACTACCCAACACACGACTTAGAACCGGCAAAGATTGGTCTTTGCATTAAAAAACTCGAGGCACTATTTGTATGGCGAGACGTGCGAAATTTACACGCATCATAAGAGTTTGAAGTACATATTCACTCAGAAGGAGTTAAACATGCGGCAACGGAAATGGTTGGAGCTGTTGAAAGATTATGATTGCACAATATTGTATCACCCTGGAAAGGCCAATGTAGTGGCTGGATCTAATATAGCCATTAAATTGGATATGGCTAAGGCTTTCGACAGTGGTCTCATGGGTTTACCTTATTAAAGTCCTTCGGAAATTTGGCTTTAATGAGACTTTTATAGATCTTGTATGGCGTCTGATCTCAGATAATTGGTTCTCGGTGCGAATAAATGGAGAAGCTTCTGGTTTTTTTCACTCTACTCGTGGATTGCGGCAAGGAGATCCCCTTTCTCCTAGTCTTTTTATTATCTCTGCGGAGGTTCTTAGCCGTGCTTTAAATGATCTCCATTTCTCTTCTCGTCATTGCAGTTTCTCTACTCAGAGTGGTTGTCCCATTGTCTCGCACCTAGCCTTTGCGGATGATATTTTGATTTTCTGTAATGGAGCTGGTCCCTCTTTAAGGAAACATCGTAAGGTTCTTCTCTTTATGAGAGTCGTTCGGTCGAAAATTAATTGTTCGAAGAGTAATTTTGTCTCTAGCCCTTCTCTTCCATCTATTCGCAGATCTAATATAGCTCGCAGATTGGGTTTTCATTGGAAGCCTCTTCCTTTAATTTATTTGGGATGTCCGCTTTACGTGGGAAAGCGTTTAAAGAAATATTTTGATACCATCCTACTTAAAATTCGAGGCAAAATTGAATCTTGGCTGGGCAATCTTCTTTCTGCTACTGGTCGTATTACGTTGATTAATCACGTCCTTCAATCCATGGATGTTTATCTTTTAGCTGTTCTTGATCCTCCAGTTGGTGTGGTTAACCAAATTGAGTCCATGTTAGCTAATTTTTTCTGGGGTCAGATTGAGGCTAAACAGAAATTGCATTGGGTGGCTTGGGCTAAATGATGTACCCCGATTAAGGAAGGAGGTCTGGGAATTCGATCTATGGGTGATATTATAAAAGCCTATTCCATAAATCTTTGGTGGAAGTTTCGGACTCAAGACAGTCTCTGGATTCGGTTCTTCAAAGCAAAGTATTGTTTGCGGTCTCATCCTTGTGCTGCCCCTACTCATGGTTCTCATATTTGGCAGCGTATGACTGCCATCAGACCAGTGGCTGAGCAGTTTATTTTCTAGAATATCAGCAAAGGTAATTGCTCTATTTGGCTTGATAAGTGGCTGCCCAATACATCTTTGTCCAGACCGCCAAACTGTTCTTTGGATCAGGTTCGCGACCTGTTTGCTTCCAGCTCAGTTCTCCATGACTTTGCTCCTAATTTTCTCCCTCTTTCGGCCATACATTACATCTATTCCCAACAGATTTTTCTCTCTAACAATCCAGATACGGCAGTTTGGGCAGCTTCTTCTAATGGACACTTTAACTTATCTTCAGCCTGGCAGTCCATTAGGAGTCATCAATCTTCTCTTCTTTCGGCTAATTTCATTTGGTCTAAGCATCTCTCCAGCCGTATAAGTGTGTTTCTTTGGAAGCTATTTCAGCTCAAACTTCCCATTGATGAAGCTCTCTCATCTAAAGGATTCTCTCTAGCTTCAAAGTGTGCTTGCTGCCCAACAGGTTTTGCTGAAACTTTTTCCCATGTGTTTCTTCACAGCCACACTGCTTTTAAGGTTTGGAGGTATTTTAGTAATGTTTGCAACATCCATACTCACAGGTTATCTATCCCCCAAGCTTGCTTCTCTTGGTGGTTAGCTTCTAAATCTAATGCTTCTCACATTCTTATTCCTTCTTTGATTCTTTGGCATTTATGGAAGCATCGGAATTTGCTATATTTGATGGCTCCATTCTTTCCGCATCTCAAGTCATAAGGCTTATCAAGAATGATCTCTTTGCTCATTTGAAGGCTGCTAATCGTCTTGGCTGCATCCCTAGCTCGTTAAGGCTGTTTTAATGGCTCTTGTTTTTTGTCCTCTCATGTTCGTGTTTCATAGGTCTTTTATTCGCCTTTGTATTTTCTTCTCTTTCGAGGTAAGGCTCCTCTGTCCCCCCGATTATAAGGGTAAGGCTGGTTGTCCCCCTCAAGTTTGTTCCTTTATTTATTTTATTAATAAAATCGCGTAGGGTGCCGCCCCTGTTTCCTGAAAAAAAAAAAAGCAAAAAAAAAAGAAAAGCCTTGAGTCAGAAGAATAGGGGAAGTTTGGCGGCTTTGATAACTAAGGAAAAGAGGATATTGGATGATCTTGACTCAATGGGAATTGAAGTTAGGGTTCGCAGTGGCGATGGTTTCTTGGTACACTTGAGTGTACAACCATCCTTGTTAGAAAAGATTAAAGCGGCACATGCAGTGGATCCAGAGTTAGTAAAGATTTCTTTGGGGTTGGAAGATGGGGATCGGAAAGAATTTTGGCAGAATAATGACGGCGTCCTTCGTTTTGGGTCAAGAATTTGCGTTCCATCAGACCCAGAATTGAAAAGGCAGATTTTAGAAGACGTGCACAACTCGAGGTTTGCCATACATCTGGGTAGCACGAAGAAGTATCGGGACGTGCGTGACACATTTTGGTGGGAGAATATGAAAAGGGATATAGCTGAGTTTGTGAGTAAGTGTCTTGTATGCCAGCAGGTGAACACAGAGCATCAGAAACCCGGTGGATTGTTGCAGTCCTTGCCGATACCTGAGTGGAAGTGGGAGCATATCACTATCGACTTCGTGGTAGGGTTATGTAGACACCCCAATTTCATACACCTGGTATGTGACTCTGACATAAGATATCAAGAACTGTCAAAACTTAACAAATGTCAAGTTACATGAGTTAAAAATGCGAAAGGCAAAGCATGATGCGCGAAACAGTGAACTGCGGGGGGTGAAAGTGCGAAAAATCAAACTCAAATAGTGTTGTTGGTGCCGCACCAAGGGCCTGGGTGCCACCACATCATCCTAGTGGTGCCGCACCAAGGAGCGCCTTGGCCGCACCATGGGAATTCACTGTAGCTCTCTCAGTGGACAAATTGTACAAGGCTTGAAGCTCACGATACAACTGATCAATGCAGGATGAACAAACTCAAGAATTCCAGCCGAGTCCCTGGTTCTCAACTATAAATAGGAGGCCTCGGCTCCTCATTTCAGTTGTTCAGTCTCCGCGATAAAAATCGCAACGAAGCTCTGTCTCTCCATTCCTTCGATAATATTAGTACGAGAGGTGTGAGATAGGTGAGTGGAAGCCCCTAAAGTCTCCAAACCCCGTCCAAACTCCGTGAAAATAAATATTCATAGGTTATAAGTGATCCCTAGCCTAGTTGTTAGGTATCCACCTCACTTCCCCGGCCCAAAAATGCCAAAGTAAGTCGTTACTCTGCCCGAGTAAGCCGAAAACTAAGCGTTATTCCGCCAAACCAAAAGGCCAAAACCTACCAAAATAAGTGTCACTCGCCGAGTTGACCAGCCCAAAGTCTCCAAAATAAGCGGTCACTCTGCCCAAATCAAAACAACAACCACACAACAAACAACAAAAAAAGGCTCCCTCTCCCTGAAGGACAGAGCGAGCACACTACCACTCTAAAAGGTAAAACCTTTAAGGGCATTATTTATTTTATTTACTTTTCCGTCTTTTTATTATTTTTAAAAGTTGTTATTTAAATCCGGCACAATGTAGCCAATATAAGACGTTGTGCTGCCCGGATTAGAATATGAAATATTATGTAAAAGAGCCGTTATAATGGCCAAATATTCTTAAATATGTCTGTAATTATTGTAAGGAAATGGCTGCAAGTCCGTAAATAATGTAGCCACGGATGTATCTGTTTTAATTTCCTGTCTTTTAATACTTTATTTATTTGCTAAATAAATATAACAATAAGCATACTCAGCCAAAAACCACTTTTGAGACAGAGCGAGTTGGGTGCCTAGCACCTTCCCAACTCGTAACTTAGCCTCCGAACCCGTTTTCTTTTTCTCTGGTTTATTTTTCTTTTCTTTGGTTTTGCTTTATTTGCCTTAAAATAAAGATGGCGACTCTAAAACTTTCGGATCCAGTGGGGCCTCGCAACATTCCTTTTTTGCATTTCTTTCGTTCTCCCTAAAAAGGGAGAAATGGAATGGAAGGTGATGTATTCTCATATCTGGTATCCCCAAAAAGGGATAACTTGATGCGGAAACCCAAAGCTTCCATAGTGATCTGAACGGGCCATAAGACTATTTTTAATAAAATCCATAGTGGGGGCGTCGCAATATCCTTTTTTGCACTTTTCCGTTTTCCCCTAAAAAAGGGAAAATGAGAATGAAAGGGTAATGTATTCCCATATCCTGGTATCCCCTAAAAAAGGGATAACTTGATGCGGGAAACCATAAGTTTCTATATTGGATACAAAATCCACTAAAGGCAACCGAGACACATTCAAACGTGCTAACATAGACAGCACTCCTCTCGCACTTTTGATTTCGTCTTCCCCTAAACAAGGGAGGGTGGAACGAGAGCAGTGGTGTCCCGCATCCGCACGTACGCGCACCCCTATCCAAGGGCGCGCGGGGCGCGGGTCGCACCCCGGGAACCTCATAGTGGCGACTCTGCTGGGGAGTTGTTTTATTTTAAATAAAATGGAGGGCTAGACTCATAAAATAAAACTTTTTTGTTTTTTGGCTGCAGTATGCTCGTTATATTAATTTACGCATTTGAATATAGTGTTCCTATACATCCGTGTCTATATTTGTGGATATGATCCTCCATCTCGTAGCAGTTTCGTTCCGATAGCTGTTACAGGTGTGTTTAAGAATATTAAAAAAAATTCAAAAAAATATATATAAAATATTTTTCGAAAAGTCAAAAAAAAATTATATGTATATTATATATGTTACAAATAAATTCCGGGCAGCACAACAAAAGAGCCGGGGTTTTTTTTTAACTTCCGGCTCAATATTATTATTTCTTTCAGTTTATTTTCCTTTTCATTTTATTCTGTAAATTTATACATATCTACATTCATTCTGTCATTTTATTTTGGGGACATAGGACCAAAATTTGTAATTAATAGGGATAGATAGTTTCCCCACTTTTTTTCTATTTCTTAAAATGGTGTGTTTGCTTGCTTGCGCTGAAAAATAAAAAGCCGAGAAAATCCACACATAATAGCAAGACAGGTCATATCTGTTTTATTTTTCTGTTATATATCTGTAAATAAATAAAGACTTTACTGCTTTTTACATACCGAACACACGTGTACGCATATAGGAATATTCCGAATTGTTACCCTACACCATGGCCAGCCTACCCCCTGCATAAGCCAACGTTAGAATGCATATAGTTTTTCAGGACACTTCATAGACCGACCAGTTTTTGCATCTTTGAATTGTGGGTCAGCCCCTGTCGAAAAAAATAATAATAATATATATGTTCAAAAAAATGCACAAGTTCAAAAAAAATATGTATATATGAATAGTGCGCACAAAAAAAAATATATGAATATAAATCACAAACAGGGGCTGACTTATAATTCTCAGATGTTCGACCTAGACCATTTCGGATGGTGGATCCTGGAAAGAGTATAGGTCCTTCGCCTGGGACCAGTCTAGTCCTGGGCAGTCGAAAGGCAGGTGGAATACGTTGGTCCTATACTCTGGAGAAAGAATCCACTGTTCCAGAAAAAGTCCTGAGACTGTCAAAATAAAGTAGGTGCTTATTCGGTCAATTGTAGGGAACAAATAGTAATAATAAAATATACTAATAAAAAGGCACGTTGTACTCAAGCCCAATGACCAAATTTACGATACCTCCAAAACCCCATTTTCCTCGAAACCTGGCCCAATTTGGAAAGCGAGATAATATCTTGGCCGCTTGATATGGGAAAGTAGTCGCGTCGAAATCGATCGAGGGTATCGGTTTGCATCAGATCGCAGGCGAAATTAGTTCAATAGGCACGGATCCGAGCGGTATGGGCGAGAAGTGAGCAGTCGGCTATATGGGTGATTAGGGGCTCAGGGGTATGTTCGCCTCCGGCAATCACGCAGAATGGCTTGACCAAAAGTTGGGTGCGGCGATGAGTCAAATGGTTGAGAGTACAAAGCCTAAAATCTAGTGGTGAGGTGAACTCTTCCCCTACAATTCCTCAAGAAGCATCCACATCTCAGGTGCCTCCAAACCAAACTCCTCAGCCAAACACTAACCCACCAAGTGCTACCACTATCCCAAATCCCAATCCTCCACCAAGTCCCTACTACCCAAATATCTATCCTTACCCGATCCCTATCCACCATATCCTCCCCAAATACCCGAGAATCCAAATGACATCCCTTTTCCTATGATTAACCCACTCCTAAAATAGCCCACACATGGACCCAAAGTTTTAACCCACTGTGCCAAGTTACCACATACTTACCTCCTAATGATCCCGGTCACCCTACCGAACCGTCAATAAACCGCCTACCCAAACCCACCAACCCAAAATCCCTACACCGAGTCAAAATCCATCAACTCAAGAACTTCATCCAACCCAATACCCATATCCAACCCAAAATCCCTACACTGTCCAAAATCATTCAACCCAAGACCTTTATCCAACCCAATACCTATATCCAACCCAGAATCCATACACTACCCAAAATCCCTACCAAAACCTTCAACCAGAAATAACTTGACCTTTCCCTAATTCGGCCAATATATACCAAAAGCCAACTCCCCAACCACCAAAATGGAGGCCAACATGGAAAATATGAAGGCCATGTGATGCTTAAACTTCTCAATAAAGGGAATTTTCTGGCGGGCTAACATTGCAACCATCGACAATACGCCCTCAAAGTTCAAAATGCGGACATAGAAAAGTTCGGCGGAGATGGGTGCCCTATATCCCATTTGAAATCTTATTCCCCACCTAGCGATCAAGGGGAGCTAGCTGAGGCTATGGCTTCCAATTTTCACCTCACCTTGATAGGGCGCCAAACAATGGCTAATGTTGTCGGCAGCCGATACCATGAATACACAGGACCGAGATAGCGAAGCATTCCTTGAAAGATACAAAGACAATACCGATCTGAAAATAGAAGGGACCTTGAATCGTGCACTGACGGGAAAAGGAAACCTCTGTAGAGTTTGCGGTCGGGTGGAAGAAAGCTAGCTGAGACCTTTGAGCCAGACGATCCGGAGAGTCATGTCGAATGTTCATCAAAATTTCCGGCCCACGGAACATATCGCGGTACCTCCCATATACGACTTCAAAGAAATAGTGGAGATAGGTAGCCCGTATTGATGATGATATACGTCTTGGCCAACTAAAACAATACATCTCCTAGTTCTTTCCGTTACTCGAAAGGAAGGCAGCGCCAAACTCCGTAGTAACATGGTAGGAATGCCTCAACCCCATTTTCTACCCAAAATTATAGCTCTGTTCCATGGTATTATGGGTCGGACAGGTCTCAATCACGGTGGGAGCAAATGATGGCCCGGCCGAAACTTGAAATCGAGCAGGGGTAAGCGGCATTATGATGAGCTGCACTCCCGAGTCGTGATCTGCGAGGCTAATGGCACTGAGTATTGAAGCCGTTGGAAAATTATAAGCCACGACCCCACCGGGACTTGGAACCATGCCCGATCTTGTGAATACCATCGCTCCGATTGGTCACCTCACGATAAATGTTACACCCAAAAATGCTATCCGAGGACCTTATAGATGATAAGGTTATTGAAAAACCTCCACGGACCAAATGTAGTCAATAACCCTCTACCTCAAATCAATATGATTGAGGTTAATGAGCTCCCTTTGTGCCCAAGTTTGAAATAAATAAACATCCACTTCCATATATCCTCATTCCTATTCCTCCACCCTTATCCATAAAAAGAGCCTAGTTGTAATATGCTCTCTTGGGACACCATCCTTGGTAGCCAAACACACTGTAACATTGAAAAAGCCACTTGGGTTGGTGGAGATGTTAGCCACCTTACCCGATCGCCGAGCCTACCAACCAAACCTGAAAGAGGTGACCACTGCGGAAAAGATCAAATGCCGAATATTGGGGCTAAGCGATTGGAAGATTCTTTATTAGATCGAGATGAAGAAAACTCGAGGCCAACATCTCCATACGGGGCTTCTGCAAGACACCTTGTGATACACTAGCTAAATCACTAAGTCAAGCGGTCCTTCTATTGAAAGCTCCCCAATGACCTTACTCGGATGATTGGGAACATCCATTTCGAGCGTAATAATGTTTACGATCTAGACCTGCCAAGAAGGAACCAACCACATTGATGGCAGGGTTCCCGAGTTTTGATAGATAATGGGTCTTCAGCGATATGTCCCGCCCGACACATTAGCTAAGGTTTGGGGTAAAGATATCGAACTCATTCCTTCCCGACAAGCAGTTAAGGCATATGAAACACCCGGTAGATGTGTCTTAGGGGTGGTCACTTTAATGTTACCTATTGGGCACTTAAACATGCCGGTTGAGTTCCAAGTCTGGATATTCCAGCTACCTTTGCTTGTTGTTGGGCGCCCTTGGATTCATGGGGTAAAGGGGTAGCCTCTTCATTACACCCGGCGTTTCAAGTTCATCCACGATGACCACATAGTAATTATTGCAGCAAGATGGTGGAGAATAAGGAAGCGAGGATATCCCAATCCTCGAGATAGAACATGAGGACAACGGTATTTTTCTCGGTGGCTTTGAGGTTATCCCCCAAGCCGTGGTCAACGCCATTGAATATGGCCGGCGACATCATTGGAAAGAAAGTCACTTCCTAGGAAACATGGTCCCTTTAAACATGTTCAGAAAAATGAATTATATGCACGGTCTAGGTCTCGTGAGAAATCGGCAAGGACTAGTTAATTTAGTCCAAGAAGAACTTAAGGAATGTATCCCTCCCTTTGGTCTAGGATACACGCTCACTCATTTAAGTAGGTCATGAAACAGAAACATGAGAAGAAGAACGAGAAGAGAAAAGTGTCCTTATGAATATCCCCTCTCAACCCTATAGAAAAACCTTAAATGGTTACTTTATGCGTAAGGGAAAGCGGCCTATCTCATGTTTCCTGAACCACAGATAGACGAGGAATGGGAAAAAGTGCCACTGTTGGGAAGTCTTTGAGGATGTCGATTCTCAGATAATATGGAGCAGGTTACCCTAGAGCCAAGCAACCGTTTATAAAATGTCACCATTGAAAATACTTGGTCCATATACCAAGATGATTATGCTTTGGCGCTTGCTGATGACAGCGGTCAGGAGGCGACTTTACGGGTATGATAGACAAAGGCACGATTATGAAAAGCTCCTGCGGAGTTCGAGTCTATTTCTAATAAGCCTTGCGGAGTGGTACACCACGACGGTCGTTCGACACCCATGAGACACAGTAGGCGCTTTGGATATACTATCCCAGATCCTTTCTAGCTTCAGTTGGTCATCTACCAATCCGCTACCTAGTTGAGGATCTCAAACCCCAGTCCTCAACAATGTAATAACTACTGCAGTATGCTTTTAATAATAATATAAATGTCTTTGCTTATTCCTTAGTTGCACCTACTTTAAAAGCCACATTAAATGATAATATATGATAATGAGTCATTTAATAAATTGGACCCAAAAGATAAAAATTATCGCTTGAGCTTGAAAGTCGGTTAAGTACCGGAGCAGAGCCATTCATCAATGACTCACGAGACACGTCGCTATCAACTTTGGGGTTGGACAATGAAGTCAAAGAGATCGAGAATGGCCAGTACCTCCAGGCTCGAGAAAGGAAGGCACTCATTGATCTCCTCGAAGAGTTCGTAGATATTTTTGCACAGTCCTCTGAAGATATGCCCGGCACGGATCCGGTATAGCGAGCACGGTTCCCACATATCCAGGATGCTCGCCTGATCCAAGCAAGCTCAGCGCGCATCAAGCCGGAATGGTCACTACAAGTCAAAGAAGAAATCATGAAACATTGGCGTCAAGTTCATTCGGGTAGTTGAATACCCGACGGCTGTCAATATAGTGATCGTTCCCAAGCCCAGCGGAAAGTCGAAATTTGTGTGACTTAGCGACCTCAACAGCGTCGCCCAAGATGACTTCCCCCTTGACATTGATATTGTGGTAGATGTCGTCGCGGCTCACAAAGTTCGATCCTTCGTCGATGGTATCTTGAGGCTACAACCAAATCAAAATGGCGATAGAAGACCGAGGAAGACCTCATTCACTACTCCTTGGGAACTTATTGTTATATTGTCATGCCATTCGGATTAAAGAATGTCGAGACCCTTACGGAGGGCGCCACCACCTCTTCCACGACATGATCCATAAAGAAATGGAGGTGTATGTTGATGATATGATCGTACATTCCAAGCCAGCACGCCACGGTGCTCACATTAAGATCTTCGGAAGTTCTTGAAAGACTCGGGGAAGCACGGATGAAGCTTAACCCCACAAATGTACATTCGGGGTTACGGAGGCAAAGTCACAGGATTCTTAATCGAACAAGGCATCGAGATCGAGGCCAGCCAAAGATCAAAGCCATCCTAGAAATGCCACGAAAACTCCCACCAGAAGTCAAAGGCTTCCTAAGCCGGTTGCGTACATCAAGCTGTTTCATCGAGACAGTGACACCACCGTGAGCCCTCTTTAAACTCCTAAAAAGAACACCGCCAAGTGCAGGGGCAGTGCCAGGCTAACCTTCGAGAAAATAAAAGCCTATCTTACCAATCCCATGTGCTAGCTCCACCTCATACACATAAACCTCTCCAATATACATTAACCGTCACGTCGGTAGGGGCTATGCTGCTGAGAAAGAAGATTCCATTGAAAATGCCATATGTTTCATAAGTAGGAAACTTCTGAGCGAGCTAAATTATTGACATTTGGAAAAAGTTGCACGCCTAGTCTGGGCCACTCAGAGGCTCAAACTTATCTCCAAGGATGGTCCATCAAGCTCATATCCGGGATGGACCCCATCAAGTACATCATCGGTAGCCATCACCGTCAGTAGACTAGCCAA